>CAUYON010180336.1:0-36258 GCA_963573935.1 Arctocebus calabarensis
TTTGTGGCGGGTGCCTATAGTCCCAGCTACTTGGGAGGTGGAGGCAAGAGACTCACTTGAGCCCAGGAGTTGGAGGTTGCTGTGAGCTGTGATGCCACAGCACTCTATCCAGGGTGACAGCTTGAGGCTCTGTCTCAAAAAAAAAAACAAAAAACAAAAAACTTACAGGTCAGAGCCTGTCCTTCTTATTCTAAAACCATGCAGTAGCTCCCTGCTTCCCTCATGGTAAAAGCCAAAGGGCTGCTAGTGGCCTCCAAGGCCTGGCAGATCTGTCCCATTACCTCTGTGACATCGTTTCTTGGTGCTGTGGGTCTCACTGTGCTCCTGCCACTACTGCCTTAGGGCCTTTGCACTTGCTGTTTCCATTGCCTGGAATGCTCCCTCAATTTCACATCTTATCAGATGTTACCTCAGGCATCTTTAACCTGACCCCCCCTCCCGCCACTTCCCAGCATTCCCATTTCTGTTTCCTATCCCAACTTCCGACCCACACCTGTGCTTACTGCCTTCTGATATATCAGATATTTTGTTTATTGTGCCTACTCTTTGTAGGCCAGAAGGTTGACTCCAGAGGGACAGGAATTTTTGTCTGTTTTTTTTTTTTTTTTTTAATGGCTGTAATCCCAACACCTCAAACAGTGTCTGGTGCTCAATAAATACAGTTGACCCTTGAGCAACCTGGGAGTTAAGGATGCCAACCCCTCCCCCTATATATAACTTTTTTTTTTTTTTTGAGACAGTCTACTATGTTGCTTTTGGTAGAGTGCTGTGGCGTCATAGCTCACAGCAACCTCAAACTCTTGGGCTTAAGTCATTTCCTTGCCTCAGCTTCCCAAGTAGTTGGGACTACAAGTGCCTCCCACAACGCCCAGCTATTTCTTTTTGTTGTTGCAGATGTCATTGTTGTTTGGCAGGCCTGGCATAATTTTTGACTCCCCTAAAACTTTACTAATAGCCTATTGTTGACCGGAAGCTTTACTGATAACATAAATAGTTGATTAAAATATGCATATTTTGTATGTTATATGTATCATATACAATATTCTTTTTTTTTGAGACAGAGCCTCAAGCTGTTACCCTGGATAGAGTGCTGTGGCTTCACAGCTCACTGCAACCTCCAACTCCTGGGCTCAAGCGAGTCTCCTGCCTCTGCCTCCCAAGTAGCTGGGACTATAGGCGCCCGCCACAACGCCTGGCCATTTTTTGGTTGTAGCCGTCATTGTTGTTTGGCGGGCCTGGGCTGGATTTGAACCCACCAGCTCAGGTGTACGTGGCTGGCGCCTTAGCCCGTTGAGCCACAGGCGCCGAGCCCATATACAATATTCTTAATAAAGTAAGCTAGAGAAAAAATGTTAAGAAATCATAAGAGAAAATTATTTACTATTCAGTGGAAGTGGATCATTAGGGGGTCTTCATCCTCATTGTCACACTGAGTGTGCTGAGAAGGCAGAGGAGGGGCTGGTCTTGCTATCTGAGGGGTGGCAGAGGTGGAAAACATCTGCAATTAAGTCCAAGTTGTGTTGTTCAAGGGTCAGCTGTGTTGAAGAAATGAATGACATGAAATGCTAGAATGGCTTGGGGGCTGGGTTGAAGCCTATCTGGAGAGGAGGATGAAGTGGTTACTCACCTGTCTGAGATGGATACTCACGTGATATTACCTGTATTTTGTCTTGCAAGACACCCAGTAGGATCTCATTCATTTCTCATTTCCCAAGACCTAATGCTTCATGCATGGAGGACTCAATAAATGTTTGTTTTGATTTGATTTGATTTTTTTTTTTTCCAATCAGCATTTGAATTTGAGTTCCAAAGTACGGGTCAGAGCTAGCTCACCAGAGTGCTGGTTTGGCTTTATTTTAATTATATGAATTACCATAATTTCCAGTATTTATTGGTTGGAAGATTTCACAGAAACATCTGATTTCTGGCTTCTCCTGAATTGAATCAGAAGATGCGCTAACATTGGGCCTGCATCTGTACATGGCAGTAGACAGCTGGCACTGTCCTGTCCAGAACAGGCTTCCTCATTCCAGTTTGCCACAGTCCCCAGCCCTCTTTATCATAGCTTTAATTTTTTTTTTTTTTTTTTTTTTGAGACAGTCTGAAGCTGTCACCCCGGGTAGAGTGCCATGGCATCACAGTTCACAGCAACCTCCAACTCCTGGGCTTACGTGATTCTCTTGCCTCAGCCTCCCAAGTAGCTGGAACTACAGGTGCTTGCCACAACGCCAGGCTAGTTTTTGGTTGGGTTGTTGTTGTTTGGTAGGCCCAGGCTAGATTTGAACCTGTCAGCTTCGGTGTATGTGGCTGGCGCCCTAGCCGCTGAGCTACAGGCACTGAGCCCATGGATTTAATTTTAAGGACAAGTGTCCACTGCCTCTTTTCCCTGCGCTTTCTCACACCTGGTCTCACTGATGGCACCCACCCTGGCACCTTTTGGTATTTGAGGTGGTATCTTTTGCTTTGAAGCTCAACCTTTTGGTGACATGACTGGGGCTGATCTGACTTGATTCAATGACATGAAGACCCTGGTGGCTTTGGCAGAATTGTGTTGGCAGACACAATTATTAATGCCTGTGGAATTTGAAGCAAGTGTCTAATTTGTTATACTGGCTCCAGATTTGCATGGTGAGATCTAGCTTTTACTATTAGGTCTTAATGGTCAGTAAAAAATTTTCAGCTCATAAAAATTTGCCCGAACATTTTGTGAAAATAAATAAATGGATTGGGATAATAACAAGAGCCTAAACATCCTGAAGCAAGCTTCCCCCAGCTTGGGAAGAAAATGAGGATAGCATCTCCGCTGTTGGAGGTGTGGACTTCTGCTTACCTCTTGAGGGGTTGAGCAGGGCCTTTAAGGAAGCCATATTTTGGGGGCAGGGATGTGGTGCACAGGCTCTCAACCTGGGCCTTGGTGACATGTTGGCTAGATCATTCTTTGTGTGTGTGTGCCATCCTGTGCATTATAGGATGATTAGCAGCATTCCAGGTCTCTACCCACTAGATGACAGAAGTATTTCCAGACATTACCAAGTGTCCCCTGGGGGGTAAAATCACACAGCCTCCTGTGGAGGGATATGGAGAAATTTGGGGCAATACCTTGGTCCTCATCTTTGTGTTTTCCTAAGAGCTTGGAGGCTGTTGCACTTCTAGCATAATTGGCTTAGTGGGGTTGCCTTGGAGAAGCTTAATGAGACTTTAAGGAGGTTAAACTCCAGTTAGCTAGAAAAGGACCTGCAGCAGCCTCTGTCCACTGAGGGCTGTGTCTTTCTTACTACCTTTATCCTTTCTTCTGGTTGGAGGGTGTGACAGTTTGGTCTCACTGGTGACAACACCTTTCTTTAGAGATAGCTTTGAAGATCTCCTTCCTTTAAAACTATCCAAGGAAAGTTGGACAATTACAAAGTGAATATTCTACTTAAATATGCCCTTAGTTTAATTGTGCGATTCATCTCCTGGAGAAAGTTGCCAAGTTCTGGCAATTGGGTGTTAATGACCAGGGAGGGTAGCTCTAGGCTGGCATCCTGTGATCCTCAGGTAGTGATTGAGCTTCCCCTCTCTGTGAATTTTCTCTCTGAGAACCTTAGGTAACTACTTGCATAGAGAGCATTTATCAAGTGCCTAAGTTTTCCCAGTCTGAAAAACTTCAGGGTGGTCTTTTAAAACCTTGGATCTTGTTCTTTTCACACCATGTTTTATTCATCCATTCAATCATTTATTAGTAATGGAGTACCTACTATGTGCCACCCCTGTCCTGGATACTCGGGATTTAGCAGTGAACAAGACACAGCAGACCAGGTTCTCAGGGAGCTTACATTGGTTGAGCTTACAACCAACATGACTTCAGATGGTGGTGAGTGCCACAAAGACCTAAGGCTGGAAGAACCAGAGTGAGAACAAGTTACTATAGAGAAATGGCCACAGGAGACCTTTTAGGGGAGGTGACATTGGACCTAAGACCTCAGCTGGCCATGCAAGGACTTGGGGGAAGGGAGTCCCAGTGAGAGGGAAGAGCATGAGCAAAGGCCCTGAGGAGCACGGTGTTGTCACAGTATCACAGAGTTTAACTCAAAGGAACCACAGAGCCCATCTCATAAAGATTTTGCCTGGAACATTCTGCAAAATGCAGAAAGCACTAACAGAATGCCTTGTGGTAATATAATAGAGGGCCTGGAAATTCCAGGGATGGTGCTCACCCCACCTTGGCCAGGAAATGGAGCACCTTGGTCCCCACCACAGGCATCGGCCTTCTGACCCATTTATGTCTCAATGAATCCCAGGTTTTAGAAATTCAGTTTAAAGGTAGGGTATGGTAGCTCACGCCTGTAATTCTAGTACTCTGAGAGGGTGAGGCAGGTGGAGTGCCTGAGCTCACAGGTTCCAGACTAGCCTGAGCCAGAGTGAGACCCCCGTCTCTAAAAATAGCCAGTTTTTGTGGCAGGTGCCTGTAGTCCCAGCTACTTGGGAGGCTGAGGCAAGAGAATCACTTGAGCCCAAGAGTTTGAGGTTGCTGTGAGCTGTGAGGCCATGGCGTTCTACCAAGGGTGACAAAGTGAGACTCTGTCTCAAAAAGAAAAAAAGAAATTCAAGTTATATTGTTTTAGGAGTCCCGTCTCCATCTTAGAACCTTAGCTGAAACCTTTTAGGGTGAGACCAACTTGGGATTTCCCACTGCCCAGTTTCCTTTGATTCTCCTCCAAAATTTGTTATTCAGATGATGAAACACCTTTTTGTGGTTAAGATGACTTTATGCAGGTTGCTAGAAAATTTTTCTTTTAAAACTAGATGTTATTGAACTGATCTGGCTGATTGAAACAAGGAAGACCTTGTAATGTAACTTTTTTTTTTTTTTTGAGACAGAGCCTCAAGCTGTCACCCTGGATGGAGTGCTATGGCATCACAGCTCACAGCAACCTCCAATTCCTGGGCTCAAGCAAGTCTCTTGCCTCCACCTCCCAAGTAGCTAGGACTACAGACACCTGCCACAATGCCTGGCCATTTTTTGGTTGCAGCCGTCATTGTTGTTTGGCGGGCCCGGGCTGGATTCGAACCCGCCAGCTCAGGTGTACATGGCTGGCGCCTTAGTCTGTTGAGCCACAGGCGCCGAGCCGTAATGTAACTTTTTTGATGGTACTATTTTAAAAAAAGGTGAATTGTCTAGAAGAATATAAAGGGAAAAGTAAAAGCTTCAGTACTTCCCTTTCCTCCATTCTCAGAGGTAGCCATTGGTAATGATAGTTTCTAGAGTATCCTAGAACGGATTTCAAAGCTTCTGCAAATACTATGTGAGGGTGTGTATGCGTGTGTATGTGGATGCATATATATTTTTTCCTCCCCAATAAGTTCACTTTTTTTTTTGAGAAAGAGTCTCACCTTGTCACCCTGGGATTAAGTGCTACAGCGTTATCATAGCTCACAGCAACCTCAAACTCTTGGGTGCAGGCGATCCTCATGCCTCAGCTTCTTGAGTATCTGGGACTAAAGGCGCCCACCACCATGCCCAACTAGTTTTTCTATTTTTAGTAGAGACAGGCTCACTTGTGCTCAGGCTGGTTTCGAACTCCTGCCTCGTCCTCCCCAGACTGCTAGGATTACAGGTGTGAGCCACTGTGCCAGGCCAGGTTCAATTTCTGAATGCTGTTCTGTATCTCTCTTTTTTCACTTAAAATCCAATATTGATTTTCTTTCTTAATATTAAGTCCCTGTCAATCAGAAGAAAAAGGAAATAACATTTCCTTACAGGCATACATTTTGTCCATTATGTGGCTAAGCCCCCGTCCCCACTTGGTGGATTTTGGGATGCTTCCCAGTTTTTTGATGTGATAAACAGTACCACTGTGACTCGTTCCTGGGCACTGTTCCCTGCACATGTATGAAAACATATGTAAATCAAATAGCAGAATACAATTTACCACAGGAAATTGCTAGGTTGATGGTATATGCATTTTGAAATTCGATAGTTAATTGCCAGGTTGTCACAGCAATTAGTCTCCCAGTAATAGACCTACCAGTATTGATTAAGCACCTGTTGTGTTCCTTGCTCTGAACATTGAGCAAGCTGGGAATTGACCAGGCTCCTGATGCTTTGCTGTGTGTGAGAAGGTTTTGCCCAGTTAAACCTTACATTCCAGAGGGCTGGGATCAGGAGACCAAAGTATTAGGGTGCTTTGGATTTGTTCCAGTTTTTGAAAAATATTTTAAAATTTTAAATAGTTTTTGACATCTGTATTATTTTTAAAAAGTGAAAGGTTTACTTTTTATCCCACCATGCAAATGCCAATCTGATTTTTACACATAAGCTTTCTAGTTTAAGCACAGTATTTTGATTACAAAACTGACACTTTGGTAAAGATATTTATTTATTTATTTATTTTTGAGACAGAGCCTCAAGCTGTCACCCTGGATAGAGTTCTATGGCATCGCAGCTCACAGCAACCTCCAATTCCTGGGTTCAAGCCAGTCTCTTGCCTCTGCCTCCCAAGTAGCTGGGACTATAGGCATTCGCCACAATGCCTGGCTATCTTTTGGTTGCAGCCGTCATTGTTGTTTGGCGGGCCCAGGCTGGATTGGAACCCGCCAGCTCAGGTGTATGTGGCTGGCGCCTTAGCCTGTTGAACCACAGGTGCCCAGCCGGTAAAGAGATATTTATTTATTTATTTATTTATTTATTTTTTGAAACAGAGCCTCAAGCTGTGACCCTGGATAGAGTGCTGTGGCATCACAGCTCACAGCAACCTCCAATTCCTGGGCTCAAGCAAGTCTCCTGCCTCCGCCTCCCAAGGGGCTGGGACTACAGGTGCCTGCCACAACGCCTGGCCATTTTTTAGTTGCAGCTGTCATTGTTGCTTGGCGGCCCTGGGCTGGATTCGAACCCGCCAGCTCAGTTGTATGTGGTTGGTGCCCTAGCCAGTTGAGCCACAGGCGCCGAGCCTGATAAAGAGATATTTAAATAAAGGCTGGACATGCTTCTTTCATGGGCTAATAATTAAGCAAGGTATTCTGCCGTTCCTTTCTTTGTAATCATATAAACATTTATAAAACTTTAAGTCAAAATAGATTATTATTATCATTACTGAGTTTTTTTCCTACTTAACATGCCATACATATTAATATTAATACATATTAATACAGGCACTCTCCAAGTTAAAAACATCCCACTGATACAAGACTCACACTTATAGTAATAAGTAAATGTATTCCACTTAAGAACAAACTTATAAAACCCATCTCATTTGCAACCTGGAGAGTGCCTATACACAGAATCGTACTAATTCTTTTTTTTTTTTTTTTTTTTTAAGAGAGTCTTCACTTTATCACCCTTGGTAGAGTGCTGTGGAGTCATAGCTCACAGCAACCTCCAACTCCTGGGCTTAGGTGATTCTCTTGCCTCAGCCTCCCCAGTAGCTGGGACTACAGACACCTGCCACAACGCCCGGCTATTTGTTGATGCAGTTTGGCCGGGGCCAGGTTTGAACCCGCCACCCTCGGTTTATGGGGCCAGTGCCCTACTCGCTGAGCCATAGGCGCCACTAATTCTTTTTTTTTTTTTGAGACAGAGCCTCAAGCTGTCACCCTGGAGAGAGTGCCATGGCATCACAGCTCACAGCAACCTCCAATTCCTGGGCTCAAGCGAGTCTCTTGCCTCTGCCTCCCAAGTAGCTGGGACTACAGGCGCCCACCACAACGCCCGACCATTTTTGGGTTGCAGCTGTCATTGTTGTTTGGCGGGCCCGGGCTGGATTTGAACCCTCCAGCTTAGGTGTACATGACTGGCACCTTAACCCGCTGAGCCACAGGTGCCGAGCCAATTCTTTTTAATAGATATCAAATATTGCAACTTACAGATTTGCTAAGATCAATTCAGCTATTCCTCTATTAATGACCATTACTTGCATTGAGTTCCCATTTTTTTGTTCCTGTAGACACTGCTCCAATGAGTGCACTGTAAAACGGTCAAAATTATGTAAATTTTTATTTCTAATAGACCTGGGCTGCTTGTTTTCCAGAAAGGTGGTAGCGAATTCATTTCCAATGACAGTGAATGAGAATTCCTGTTTCTTTGCATTCTTCCCAGCACTAAGCATAACCACATTTTGTTAATCTGATTACAAATATGTTTTCATCTACATTTCCACTTGGGTTCGAAGCTGGGCATCCTGTGACATTTTCCACAGGGATTCATGTGTCTTTTTATGTTCTTTTTGGGTATGTGTAGACTGGTTTGTCTTGTTCCTGTGAATTTGCAGAGGCTCTTACTATTTCGGGGACCTTATCAATTTTTCAGACATATTATAAATATTTTGCCTATTGGGCATGTTAACATTCTAGTCTCATCCATATTTGTATGTAGTTTTGCAGGGCTGCACTTGTAGATTGCAGACCATTTTGTATCCTGTGTTTTTATTTACCTCTGGCTTTAAGAATTTTCCCATGGCTCACGCCTATAATCCAGCACTGTGGGAGGCTGAGGAGGGAGAATTGCATGAGCTCAGGAGTTCGAGACTTGCCTGAGCAAGAGAGAGACTCCAACTCCTAAAAAAAAAAATGAGAAACCCAGTCAGGCGCTGCGGATGCCCACAGCCCAAATCTGAGGTTGCAGTGAGCTATGACACCATTGCACTCTGCCCAGGGCATAGGGTGGGTCTCTGTCTCAATAACAACAACAAAAAAGAATTTTCCCATGTACCTACTTGACATTTGCAATTATCTTTAAATATCCATCCAATCAATAGTTCCTTGTGTGGGTGGACTATAATTCATGTAATTATTACCTATAATTTGACATTTAGATTGCTGTGATTCTTTTCCTTTTTTTTTTTTTTAAAGAAAACATTGTATTGAATATCATATGAATATAGTACCTGTTGGCTTATTTCCTTAGAATATATTCTTAGGAGTGGCATGAATAGCCCAGAACATGTGAAAAGATTTTGCTGTAGTTATTACCTTATGTGTTTTCCAAAAATGAGCTGGCCTAAATAGTCTCAGGCTATTCTAACAGGGTCTATGGATACCCATTGTTATTGTTATTCAGAGCAGATGAGGGGCAGGCTGTTTTCAGGTTTCTCCAATCATCCTCTTGAAGTTGGAAGGAAGAGGATTGGAGCTGTCTGGCTTTGAGAAAGGTGACCTGATAGTTATAATTAGGTTAGCTTATCTGGGAACTCTTTGATAAAGGCTTCACTGATTTACTAACCCAGGATTCTGGAGAAAAGACACATGTTAGATCAAGATCTCTCTGGGGGCTGCAGTTGGAGTTTAATAGGACCCTTCCTTCTTTTACTTTTGTCCTATCTGAGATCTGTGGAGTCTGTTAGCCACTTCATATCTGGTGCTGGGGCAGAACTGGACCACTTCTGGTTCATGGCATGCTTGTTGTAGGGAGGGGCTGGAGAAAGGGCTCACCTGTTATTCTCCAAGGGACAGTGTGGGGTATGGTGGGGGATGTTTGGCTAAGGAAGGTGCTACTTCAAAAGAAAGCCAGGGAAGTCCATGCAAAGCTCAGGGCTTTTTTTTTTTTTTAAGAAAGAAGAAAGAAAAAAAAGGGAGGTATAGGAATGGATCAGGTGATAAGGTTTTTAGGAGCCTGGGTTGGAAAAGGGTCTTGCTACATTCCAGTGTGTGACCTTGGGCCATTTACTTTTGGAAGCCTTAGTTTTTTTATCTGTAAAGTGGACATCATGATCATGCTGTGTATCTCATAGGTTTGTGAGGAAGGAAAGTCCTATGTGGAGGATCTCAGCATATGCTAGCTGGGGTTATGAAGGCGGTGAGGGGGCCTTGAAGGCAGTGGGGTGGGCATTTCTGGTGTGGCATTTCTCTTCTTGGAATTTCTTGGTCATGCAGGCCTTGATGGAATCAGGATGGAGCCTGGCCAGATGCATCTTGACTCCAAGGACACCTGACCGGGCATTTGAGATAATTTAGGTTAACTTACCCTGTCGATCCAGGGTATCTTGGTGAGATGTGCTGGGGAGTCTGTTGGACAAGATGAGTATAGGGTTTTGGCTCTGAAATTGGACTGAAGTATGGAGAATTTCATTCTGCAGGTTTTAATTGTGGTTTAGGATTAAGGAAATTTAATTACCTAGATCAGGCCATGTGTGTGAAACTGAGCTACGGACGACTCTGAGAACTGCTGACAGGTGCATACTTTGGAAATTCCAGGTTTTCTGTTACTGTAAACATGGTAGTGATTGAATTACTTAAAGGGACTTTTTCCTTTTCTTCTCCTCATTCTCATCTTTGATATTGTAAGAGGTGCAGTCTAAAATGAAACACTATAGAAACAGATAAAAAGTAAAAATCCTTCATCCCCCGACTCTTCTAGAAATAATCCTTTTGGCGATTGGTGTTTTTATTTTTATTTTTATTTTTTTTTGAGACAGAGCCTCAAGCTGTCACCCTGGGTAGAGTGCTGTGGCATCACAGCTCACAGTAACCTCCAATTCCTGAGCTCAAGCGAGTCTCTTTGCCTCTGCCTCCCAAGTAGCTGGGACTACAGGCGCCTGCCACAACGCCCGGCCATTTTTTGGTTGTAGCCACCATTATTGTTCGGCGGGTCTGGGCTGGATTCGAACCCGCGAGCTCAAGTGTACGTGGCTGGTGCCTTAGCCCATTGAGCCACAGGTGCTGAACCAGATTGGTGTTTTTAACATTTAGCCTTTCTTCTCCACAGATCTAAATATTATATACCATATTTTTTAAAAATAAGAATAAGATCTTATTCTTATTCTATTCCCCAAGAGCCTCAAGCTGTCACCCTGGGTAGAGTGCTGTGGCATCACAGCTCAGAGCAACCTCAAACTCTTGGGCTGAAATGATTCTTTTGTCTCAGCCTCCCAAGTAGCTGGGACTACAGGCGCCCACCACAACGGCCCGGCTATTTTTTAGTTGCAACTTCATTGTTGCTTAGCAGGCCCGGGTCAGGTTTGAACCTGCTACCTTAGTTGTATGTGGCCAGTGCCCTGCCGACTGAGCTACAGGTGCCGCCCAGCCTTGTTTTTTAACTTCTGCCTACAGGGAGGTCCTGGGGAAACTGTGAAGTGGGACTTGAGCAAGTGGGTGTCTTAGACCCTTTCAGGTGCCCCTACGGGAGGTAGAACTGCTCAGGATCAGTGCCCTAGGCCTTTGAATTTCTCCCATTGTTTGGTCCCCTTCAATTGATAGTCTCTGAGGGTTTCCTTAATAGCTTTTAACTGGGCTTGAGGCTGGGAATTCAAAGGTTTGCAGAGCGGGCTTCTTTGCCTATATTGAGCTTCCAGCCTTGTAGGAGAAATGGACAAATCAATGGAAGATCATACCATGAAGTACTTTGAAGGGGAGCTCATATGGTTCTCTGTGAATGCAATAGGGAGGTTTTCATGAGGCTGGAGAGAATAACAGAGACTTGAGTCAGTAGCCTGTAAGATAGGTTTGGCTATGTATGGCAAAGACCTCGAATAGAATGGCTTAAAATGCGAGCTAATTTCTCATGTAAAAATCTCAGCTCATGAGATAGCTCTGTCCTCAAAATAGTCAGGGGCACAGGTTGTTGCCTTGCTGCCATCACCTACTGGGATGAAGATGGTTCACATCTATGTCCATGTGCTGCTGTGGGAAAGAGGAGGAAGGGCACTACCTGAAAGTTGCCTATCCCATTGGCTTGTCACATGGCACGTTGCTAGTCACATGGCACATCTAGGACTTTGCATGGCACATGCAAAGGAGGTGGGAAATGTAGTTTCTTTTCTGGGCAGGCGCTTACCCAGCTGAAGATGATGTTACTAGGGAGAGGATGGATAGCAGCTAGCAGTTTCTGCTGCACAGGCAAAAGCAGATAGTAAGAATGTTCTAGGCAGTAGGAAAGCACATGCAGAAACCACAGCTTAACGAGGAAGGCCATTGTGGCTGGAACTGAAAGAGCAGGGCAAAGAGAAGAGATCGGGGTAGACTGAACTGGACCAGCTAGCTAGGTTTGGATCCTCCAGGAATCCTTATTTGCTTTTTTCTCCCTCTCCTTGGTTAGCCATTAGCTCTAAAACAAGAGTGTTTAAAATGAAGTCTTTAAAGGCAGTGTCCTTTTCTTTTTTTTTCTGGCAATGTCCTTTTCAAGTGTCAGAAAGAACTAATAATTAAATCAATTCTAGTTTTTTGCCTTATTCCTATGTTGCTTGTGTGACCTTGGTAAGAGTAGTTTATTTTTATAAATAGCATGCATCGAGGTTTACACTGTGTCAAGCCTTCTCTGTGCATACCTGTATCAGGCCCACAGAAATGCTGAGTAGGTGCATGATCCTTTATTTTAGATGGGGTAAGTGAGGTGCAGTTAAATGTGTGCAAATTAACATGGCTAGCAAGAGGTGAACGTAGTAATCAAACCCATCAGTTTGACCTCACAAGCTGCCCTTATCCCCTCTGGGTTTCACTTTAGTTATTTGTGTGCAGTCTTGAGGATCTAACATCTGTCTCTCATCTCATATTTGTTAGGGTTGCACTTGGTTTCAATAAACAGAATGCTTGACTTCAGTGACCTATACAGAAAGGTGTTTTTTAAAGAGGAGTTCTAGTATCTCTTGTAGTTGCAGGTACTGGATTAGTGACCCAGTGGTGTAGAGGCTGCCATTTCTATTAATATTGTCTTTTCCTCAAGGTCCTAAATTGCTATTGCAGCTTGAACCACCACATCTGGTTTCAAGGAAGAGGGAAGGCTGCACCAGCCTCACCTGACCCTGTCTATTCAGGAAAGTAAAAGTCTTTCCAAAGGTGCCTCTCTCCCTGCTCTGCAGACTTCTGCTCACATCTCCTTCAGTGGAGCTGGATCCCAGGACCATCTCTAGCTGCAAGGGAGGCAGGAAAAGTGAGCATTTGGTTTTATGCTTTTCTGTGAAAGATAGCAAGAAAGATGAGAGTTGGGAAAGGCTATTGAGTAAGCCAGCCAGTAGTGTCCACCATGTGCTTAATATTTTTCTTTAAATATGTTCACTTTTTTAAACTTTAATAAATTTATCCCAAAGGAAGTTTCATGTCACTTCAGAATCTGTGAAGCCAGAGGTTTGTCACATTTTTGTCTTTATGTAATTGCTATTAAAGTAAATAATCCCTACTAGAAAATGATATTTTACAAGTCATCTAGGTCAGTGGTTCTCAATTCTGAGTGATTTTTGTCCCCAGGGTACATCTGGCAACATCTAGGAACATTTTTGGTTGTCACAACTAGAGGAGTGGGGATGTTCTTGGCATCCAGTGCATAGAGAGGCCAGGGATGTGCTGTACATCTTACAATGCACAGAGTGGCCCCCACAACAAAAAGTCATCTGGCCCCAAATGTTGATAGTACTATAGTTGAGAAAGCTTGACCTGGGCTCAAGTTCATGTGCCGTGAGTGTGGGTATGCCATGTTTGGGTAATGTTGCAATTTGCCAGTCTCCACTGTGTTTTCTCCTGGCTGACTGTCTATGAGCAGCACTTTACATCTGCAACCTGCTTGATGGTTTTGAATTCTGTTCTGTTTTGAAGTTCAGATCTCCAGCAATCCCTTGATGTAGTTTAAAATGTATGTGTGAATTCAAGACATGCACCTATGGAAAGCAGTGAGGGGCAGCTCATTGACCCTGAAACTGACTAAAGTGGTTGAAATGATGGCCTCTTTGCCAGGCAATTCCTATGTGAGTGGATGATTTGGAAAGGCCACTATGTTTGCAGAGAGCATTTGCTCTCACGGGGCCTGGCAGAAACCACGGCCCCTTGGTGACCACATGCTTTAGAAAGGGCTATGCTTTGGTGAGTGGGAGATTTTTATTGCTGCTTCTCTGTGTGGGTTTGGCAAAAACGACCTGGCCTGGGCTTGTGCTTTGGTGGAGTTGAGGAGGCAGCTGGCAGGTGGAGATTATCAGAGATCAGGCTGTTGGCAGGTTTGCTGAGCTGGCTTGGTCAGGTAACTTGAAATTACAGCTCAAACCTTCACCCTCCTCCCTGCCCATTAAAGTCTATTGAGCTAATTACAGAGCAGGAGGGGTGAGCGGTGGGTGGGTGTGGTGAACGCCTTTCTCCTTGGATTGCTGTGGCTGGGAGGTAAAGGGCTTTTTCATTTTTCCTTCTTGATTCTGGAAACTCAGGGCAAGAAGCCTCTTGGCATCACTTAGTGGTGCAGTTAGATTAGAGAAAGGAGACCATTCTGTTCATGTAGACATGCCACAGTTCATGGAATTCAAGAGGTTGTGACATGCATCTGAGTTTCAGAAATGTTACAAAAGACGCAGCCAGTAGTGTTTATAGGATGGAATGATTGAGAAACACAGACGAACATCAAAGATATTAAAATATGGAGAAATACAAGTCTTAGAATCAGTGCAGAGTGAAAACGGCTTCTAGTTTCTTCCTCCCTCCCTTCATGCCTTCCTCCTCTTGTGTATCTTAATGCTTTTATTGGGATAGATCTGATGCTTAGTGCTGGGGACACAATCCATGAGGATTCACCATCCTCATTCAATGGAGGCCACAGTTGTGCAGAGAGCTACTGTAGCCTCCATTCAGATCCTAGTTCTGCCACTTACTAGCTGTGTGACCTTAGACAAGTGGCTTTACCTCTCTGTGCCTCTGCTTTCTTTCTTTTCTTTCTTTTTTTTTTGTGTGTGTGACAGAGCCTCAAGCTATTGCCCTGGGTAGAGTGCTGTGGTGTTACAGCTCACAGCAACCTCCAGCTCCTGGGCTTAAGTGATTCTCTTGCCTCAGCCTCCAAAGTAGCTGGGACTACAGGCGCCTGGCATAACGCCTGGCTATTTTTTAGTTGTAGTTGTTGTTGTTTGGCAGGCCTGGGCTGGATTTGAACCTGCCAGCTGTACTGTATGTGGCTGGAACCTTAGCTGCTTGAGCTACAGGTACCAAGCCATGTCTCTTTTTTCTTATGGGCAAAATGGGGATAATAGTGGAGCCTGTCTTATAGAGCTGTAAAATTAAATGAGTTCCTATACCATTTGTGCTAGTCATATTACTGTGAAGTGCTATTATTATTAATATTGCCATAACATCATTGTTATCATCATCATTGTCTTCATTTTTGTTATATGACAACTCCTGCTATGGTCCAAAGTGAAATCCAAGTATCCAGAGGAAGCTTAGATGGAAAAAGTACTGGACAGCAGTGTAGTTCTAGACTGTCCCCCTGGGTTAGTCATAGTTAACTTTTGGTGCTATGTGTAACATGGTCTCCTTGGTCCAGATTGATACATATAACATGCTTGGAACTGTGCCTGGGACTATGTTTAAAATGAATTTGGTATGATTGTATTCTAAATCTTTCTAGGGAAAAGAAGACTTACCCTCCCATCTTAAATACCACCTGTTTCCATCCCTTCTGCATCACAGCTCTTAGGTAGTCACAGATGATGTCTTTGCTGTATTTCTTTTTTTTTTTTTTTATAATTGCAAATCACCTTTATTTATTTATTTTTTTAATTGCAGTTTGGCTGGGTCGGGTTTGAACCCACCACCCTCGGTATATGGGCTGGCGCCCTACTCACTGAACCATAGGCGCCGCCCTTTGCTGCATTTCTTGTTCTGCTTTTACATGTGAGTTAAAAGTCCTTGCCAGAGACATGAGCCCCAGATGGCCAGTGCTGCTACCTTTGGTGATAGCCTCTCAAGGGGTGGAGGAGGGCCCCAAATTTGTTTCATGGCAGTTGGGTCTTTTTCAGTAGGATCTCCTGCCCTGGTTTGCTCAGCTCTTATAAGCTTGGGAGTCTCCCTGGTTTTGGCTGTTATGAAATGGCCCAGCTTGTACAGATTGTTCTTTTTCTTGCTGCTTGAGTTAATTCCTTTGAATCTGTACCCATTATAGCATTGTTGGGTCAAAGGTGGGGATGAATGCTTAGGTGTTTCTTTGCATGTTTCCTGGGTTACTCTTCAGGTAAATTTATCTACCACTTATTTGTTGAATAAGTATTTAGTGAAGGCCTCCTCTGTGCACTGGGTGAATTAAATGGATATGGTCCCATTTGAGGGAAATTACAGATAGGAGAGAAATAAGGACATTTAGAATTTAACAGAATAGTGGATAGTTGAAAGTTCCATGGCACTTTGTAAGTTCCAGTGACTGTGTTCTAAATTCCCCCTTTTTTTTTTCTGGTATGGCAAGAGTCTGACTCTGTTGTCCAGGCTAGAGCACAATGACATCATCATAGCTCACTGCAACCTCAAACTTGTGGGCTCAAGTGATCCTCTGTCTCAGCCATCTAAGTAACTGGGACTACAGGGACTAATACACCTGGCTAATTCTTTCTATTTGTAGTAGAGATGGGGGGAGGGTGCTCTCACACTTGGTCAGTGTGATCCTCCTGCTTTGGCTTCCCAGAATGCGGGGATTACAGGTGTGAGCCACTATACCTGGCTTCTAAATGTTTTTTAAAAGCTGATGACTTCATCTTTACAACTATCCTGTGAAGTTGAGACTGTGGTTATTCCCATCTTATGGATGGGGAAACCAGAGGCAGAGAGAGGTGAAGTCACCCAGCTAGTAAATGACAGACTGGATATAAACATAGCCTGTCTGGCTCCAGGGTCTGGCCAGTAACCTCTGAGCAGTGTTGCTCCATAAACACTCTGGGGTGGTCCAGAGAGGAGTGTTTTTTTTTTAAAATAGGCTATGCCATGTGACTTTAGTTACTCCTATAGCAAGGCAGAATAAAAGTCTTGTAGGGGGGTGGCTTCAGCATTTTGGCCCGTGGCTTTAGGAGCTGCTTACTTCAACAGGTGTGGTGAGGACAATAATAGTGGGAGCAGTAACACTGTGGCAGAGGTAGCCATGGCAAACTCACCTCCTAAGGACTACCCTCCTCACAATGTTAAGTGTAATACCTGCTCTTTGCATCTGACATAGACTTTATCTAAAAGTCAGAAAGGTAGGGTGACTTCCCCAAGACCACACAGCCAGGGAGTGGTGGTGGTACTTGAGCCCTTGCACTGCTCCAGAGCCCAAGGCTCAGACCACCAAGTCACGGCCCCTCCTTTGGACGCTGTCTGCTCATGATCCATCTGCATTGGGATGGGGAGCACAGAGTGAGGGTTGCAGTTTGGAGTAGAGAGAGCTCTGGAGAGGAAGATGGGTAAGCCAGGAAACTTTTTGGGATGGAAGGTGCTGGGGCCGGGTCAGGGGTTGAGGACTGGGGTGTCTCTGAAGGAACGTTTGAAGATGACAGTAGTTTTTCCGGTTTCCTGTATTTAAGAGAAGGGTAAGCCAAACATTTTCCCTCTCAGTTTCACAATTCTTGGGAGCGTTTGCAACATCTGGGCGATGCAGCATTTTCCTGGTTGGAATCCTAAGTGAAGTTTCATTTTCCTTCACTTATTTGGTTCTGTCCCTGGCCTGTCCTCTAAGGGGTATTTGCCACTTGGTTCTCTCCTGGTTGTTTATTCTGTCTCTTAGCACACTTGCATACCCTAAGCTTGTCCAGCAACTGTCTTCCATGCTGTTGTCTGTTTCTCTTCGAATGTCGTTCCCTCCTGTTGCCCTCTTTGGCAAATCTTAGCATCTTGGCCCTCCTTAGGTTTTACCTGTGTTAAGAAGCTTGCCTTGACCTCCCAAGTGGAAATAACAACAACTTCCATGAATAAAGTGGTTGGTGGGTTCCCATCTATTGTCACGTAAGTCATTTTATCCCCATTATCTCCAGGAGGCAGTGCATGAAGTAGAGAGCCAGATTGCATTGAAGCATATGGGCTGTGCAACCTTGGGCAAGTTGCTTTGCATTTCTGTGCCCAACTCCCTTCCTCTGTAAAATGAGAACAATCCTATCTCCTTCAGAGAGGTTAGAGTGGGTATAAAATAATCTAATGTGTGAATTTCATCTTCCCAATATCTCTGAAAAGTAGGTATTATTCTTGCTGTATGGACAAGAACATTGAATTTTCCTTTGTGAATTAACCTCCTCTCTCTTTTTGGGACACCTCATGCCATTTATATTTATCTCTTCGACAACACTTGGGCTTTCATAATCCTTTGTGATAGCCACTTGTGTATACATCCCACCTTGTGTTTAAGATTCTAAGCTTCTTGAGGGCAGGATACAAATATGTTTGTTTATGGTTGAAGATCTGATACAAGCAGGCCTCAGACTTTGCAGTGACTAGAGACATTTTCATTGTCACAGCTGGGGGTGGAGAAGGGGGTTGCTGTAAACATCCCACTGTGCACAGAAGGAATTATCTGGCCTAAGATGGCAGTAGTGCTGAGGGTGATAAACCTTGGGTCAAGAGGACATATCATCTAGTAATAAGATGGGTAGCAGTGGGAAAAGATATTGCATTAATTTTTTTTAAATGAATGCACATGAATTTAGTCTAGATGAGGCATCCTTTTCTTGAATTGACTAAGTGATGTCCATGTATATTTGTTAATTTTTTTTTAAGGAGAGTGTTAGGTTCTGTTAGAAATACAGCATGCATTGGGTAAAAATTACACTTAGTCAAAATGACCCCGAGTCTTATCTATTTTTTTAAAAAATAGCTTTCTTGAGTAAGGGTAAATTCACACTTACTGGGAGCAGTGCATGCTATTTGGGTGAAGGGCACACTTAGAACTTTGTCTCAGTCTGTACAAAAACAAAGTATATAAATGAAACGCATTCCCCACCACTGTTCTGAAATTTGAAAAAAAGCTTTATTGAGATAGAATACATTCACATCTCATTTGATTCACCCATTAATTGTGCAACTCTTTTAGCATATTCACAGAGTTGTTCATCCATCATTATAATCAGTGTTAGAAATTTTTAATCATCCCACTAATTTATCTTTATTAATGAATTTACCTCTGTAAACTCCTGGAGGGTGTAGCGCCTGGCCTAGTGACCAATTCCTGGGAGCTGGCCTGCTCCGAGAATGTGCAGTGAGTGGGGAGCGATGTATCGAGGGGCAGCACCTGGGCATTCACTGCCCCCGAGGAGCTGGCAGTCTAGGGAGAGTGAGATGGAAAAAATAATGTATAAAATGATGGATTGAGCTAATGTTCAACAAGTTTTGACCTATGTCAGGGGTTGGCACACTTTTTCTATAAAGAGCTAAGTGGTAATATTTTCAGCTTTGCAGACCAGGAGGCAAATTGAGCAACCATTTTTGGCAAAAGGCAGATAGTCTTTTTTTTACACTTACGTTTAAAAGTGTGAAATGTAGGCTCAGCGCCTGTAGCTCAAGCACCTAAGGCACCAGCCACATACACCAGAGGTGACCGATTTGAATCTGTCCCCGTGCCTGCCAAACAATGACAACTACAACCAAACAATAGCTGGGCATTGTGGCGGGTGCCTGTAGTCCCAGCTACTTGGGAGGCTGAGGCAAGAGAATTGTTTAAGCCGAGGAGTTGTAGGTTGCTGTGAGCTACACTGCCACCATCACACTCTACCCAGGGGTGACAGCTTGAGGCTGTGTCTCAAAAAAAAAAAAAAAAAAAGTAAAATCTATTCTTAGCTTGTGTGCTATACCTATCCAAGCAGGCAGCAGGCTGGATTTGGCCCTTAGGCTATCATTTGACCACCCCTGATTTACACAAATGGCAATTTGTGGGGTTCATTCTGGTCATATATGCTATACATAATGTATTATTAATAAATGCTATATAGCATATTCCATGTGTTATGTAATAGAAAGTATTAGCTAATATGTGGAAGAAAATCTGGAAGTAATATTTAGTGTCAAAGTCTGTTAAGTGCTCGGCAGGAAATGTACAGCATGCCATGAGCTCGTTAAATGAGGAGTTTGATTTGTTTGAGAAAGACATGGGGGTAGGTAGGCCTACCTGAGGAAGAGATATTTTCAGCTGAGAGCTGAAGGATGCCCCTGAGTTGAAGGTCAGAGCAGTGAGGAGGAGAAAGACCCCAGGCAGCAGAAATCACCTGTGCAAAGACCCTGGTGCATGGAGGCATCCAGGAACTGTGAGCTGTGACTACAGGCACCCACAAGGACACGCGGCTAATTTTTCGGTATTAGTAGAGAAGGGGTCTCGCTCTTGCTTAGGCTGATCTCAAACTCATGAGCAATCCACCCACCTCTGTCTTCCAGAGTGTTAAGATTATAGGTGCAAGCTACTTACTGTGCCTAGCCTGAAAATAAAATGGAGATCGATGAAATGGTCTTAAAACTGTATTTTATTTAACCCACTGTATACAGCGTATTATCATTTAAACATGTAATCAATCTAAAAAAACTTTGAGTGAGCTATTTTGCATCCTTTTTTTTCATGCTGAGGCTTTTAAATCAGTGTGTTTTACAGCACACCTTGATTTGGACTAGCCTCATCTCAAGTACCAAATAGTCCCGTGAGTCTGGTGATTACAGTATTGAACAGTGCAGATTTAGGTAGTACCTGGTTTGTTAAAATTTAAACATTTTGTAATAATAGTATCTGCTGTAATATTTATAAAGCTATAAGCTTCTAAGAAGGCATTCATCTTCATTTAGTGGTATTTTAAAGACTGAATTCCCATAGGGATTACTGGGCCTGCATTGATCATTGTTTTCCTGTTTCTCATCGTCTAACTCCAGGTTATCAAATGTAACCTGGGCCTTTTTCCTTGTTTTCTGCCACCTTGAGGCTTAAGAGTGATTAAGTGCAGCCCAATTGATCTGCAGGTTAGGCTTTCTAAGGGGACTTCATTGTGTCATTGTTTGGGAGAGCAAAAGATTGGCAGCAGCCCAAGTGGTGATCACAGAGCCTGGGTGGATACAGTCCTTTTCACCTATTCCCTGGGGTAATGGGATGCTTTCAGAAGGAAGAGAGAGCATGGAAGCTTTGTGCACCAGAAGTGCTGCAGCCTTAAAAGACCAGTTTTTAAGTGCAAACCTTAAGATAAGTCAGCGTATTTGGTATGCCACCCCTTGTTTAAAGAAGGAGACAAATAGTTGTACTTTTTTGTATTTGCACAAAGAATTGCAGAAGGAAGTCTGGGTGCAGTGGCTTACGCCTGTAATCCAAGTACTGTGGGAGGTTGCAGTGGGAGGATCCCTTGAGCTCAGGAGTTTGAGGCCAGTCAGAGCAAAAATGAGACCCCCATCTTTATTAAAAATAGAAAAATTGGTCACGGTGATGCACACCTGTAGTCCCAGCTTCTCGGGAGGCTGAGGCAGTGAGCTATCATAATGTCATTGCCCTCTAGCTGAGGTGTCTCAAAAAATAAAAATAAAAATAAAAGAATTCCGGAAGGATATATGAGAAACTCAAAAATGTAACTGTATTTGGGCACAGTAAATTTTACTGTTTTCCTGTATGAATATAATGTATGTATGTATACAACACATGTACACGCATACACAAAGTTATTTTTAAAAATTTGTGTTGTGTATTTCTTGTTACAGTGAAATTTAAAAATACATTTGTGTTCTCTGTTGTTCCCGGGCTCCCATTGTTCAAAAGCATTTTCTAAGCTGCCATAGGTAGGATGTTAGAAGTGCCTTGGGGTCCTGGGGGAGCAGAACCCAGGGCTTTGCAGGAGATGCTGCAGAGCCATTTTGATTTCAAGGCAGGGGGTTCACATGGCAAGGATTTGGGGTCATGAACAGGTGTCACCTTAGTGAGGATAGAAGCCAAGCCTCTTTCCCCTATGGGCTCTGTTTTGATTGCCTGCTGTATTGGTTTTTCCTGTAGCCAATTACCATGAATATAGTGGCTTTAAAACTCCACAGATGCCTTCACTTCTAGTTCTGGAGGTCAAAGGTCCAACACACCTGGTTGGCCTTCCTTCTGGGGGGCTCCCAGGGATAATCCGTCTCCCTGCCTTTTTCTGCTTCTAGAGGCCACCTTGTTCCTTGGTGGCCTCATGGTGCTCTGACTTCTGCTTCTGCTACCACCTTTCCTTTCTCACTCAGATTCTCCTGTCTTTCCTCTTTTCCTTGTGATTCCATTGGGCCCACTGGGACTCTCCCCATCTCAGAATCCCTAATCACAGCTGCAGAGTCCCTTTTGCCATGCCAGGTAACATAGGTACAGGTTCTGGGGATCAGGACATGGGTAACTGTGGGTAACTGTGGGCATGGCGGGAGCTCAATGCCTCTTCATTGAATGAAGTAGTGAATCATTTGGTAGAGATGGAGGATGTGGAAGGGACATAGCAAGAGGTGAATCTGGGAGTAATGATAATAATGGTGGTATTTATTGAGTGTCTCCAGTGTGCTCTGCCCACAGTTGATTAAATGCCTTATTTGCATAATCACAGCATTCCCATATTGCCTTTCTGGAAACGCCTATCTTGTTGCCTGCCTAGTTTCATGTGATGAGGGGCCAGAATCCATCCTTTCTGATAAGGAGTGTGTTTGGGGAATGGAGACTATAAGCTTGGTCAGAGCAGGAGTTCTGTTAAAGGAGGTTTCTCAGCCTCAGCAGGTGGACATTGAGGACTGGGTGTTTCCCTCTCGTGGGGCTGTCTTGTGCATTGTACTTGTTGAGCAGCATCGCGGGCTTCTGCCTACAAAATGCCGCTAGCGTAACCCCCTTCTCCCAGGCAACCAAAAATGTTTCCAAATGTTGTCAAAAGACTCTTACGGAGAACAAACTTGCTCCAGTTGAGAATCACTATATTAAAACATAAATCAGATCCTAACATGTCAAACGATGGCCCCCACATCACTCTGAATGAAAGTGGAAATCCCTGCAGTGGCCTGGGAGCCCTCCACGGTATGTCCCCTCTGTGTCTTCCACCTTCTTCCCCGACTTCACCTCCTACTCCTGACATATACCTGCCTCTCTGTTAGTGCTCAGGAATGTCAGATATGGTCCCACCTCAGGACCTTTGCATTTGCTGCTTCTCTTCTCCCATGGCCCTTTGGTGCATTCTCCCTTGTTCCCTTCAATCCTTTATTCAAGTACCACTCCTCAGCCAGGCCTTTTCTTCCTTTTCTTCTCTTACACATGCATGCACACCCACACACTCTTCTTCCCCACCTTCCATCTCATTGTCTTGTCTCTTCTGGTTAGGGTTTCAGCTCCAGGAGGGCTGGCTGTTTGTCCCTGTCACTCACTGGCAGGTCCTCAACCCTAGAAAAGATGTTCAGTAGATGAACGAATGCTGTCTGTCCTGCTAACTGTGTCCCCAGAACACATCCCTGTGCCTGGCACTTGCCTGACAAGACCCTGGACTGTGACCAAGGAATTTGGTGAAGCTTTAGAGTCTGATAGGAGAAGAGGAAGTGGCTGGAAGGGAAACTAGCAGCACAGCCAGGGCTAGTTGGAGAACACAAGGACAGGTGTTGGTTCTGCAGGGAAGGGCTGGGGTCAAAGCAGGTGTGAGCAAGATGCCAATACTAGGGACCTGTCATGGACAGGCATTCTCTGTTTTCTTTTCAGGCCTAGAATCCTTGTTAAGACGAGACTTAGGCCAGGCACAGTGGCTCATACCTGCAATCCTAGAACTCTGGGGGGCTAAGGCAGGTAGATTCTTTGACCTCAGGAGTTCAAGACCAGCTTGAGCAAGATCGAGACTCCATTTTTCCTAAAAATAGAAGAACTAGCTGGGCATAGTGGCAGGTGCCTGTAGTCCCAGCTACTTGGGAGGCTGAAGCAGGAGGAATACTTGAACCTAGGAGTTTGAGGTTGTTGAGAGCTACTATGATGACACAGTACTCTTACTTAGGGCTACAGAGTGAGATTCTCCAAAAAAAAAAAAAAAAAAGACAGGAGTCTTAGTTTTGCACATTCCTTCCTTGCTGTGGTGTTCAGCTCTACACTGTGGGTGTTAGAATTTGGGGTATTTGCCTAAACAGGGCAAGGACCACTTTGGGCCACAGCCCTGTCTTCTTGGATGTTGGAGGCAAGATCTGGATGTTGCCCTCATTCCCACATTTCTGGCTTAATTTTTAGCTCTAATGAGTCAGTAGGCAAGGGAGGGGTGCAGCTGAGCCTGCAGTGGGCAGGGGTGTCACCGCTGTTGTGATGCTGGCACCACTGCCTTCCTCCTACCCCATATTGCTAAGGGCTGTGCTCATCTCTCACTAGAGACTGAAGCCTGTGCCCAAATCTTTTCAGTACTGAAGTGAGGAAAGTATACCCCATGCTGTCTCTCTAAATAGGATCAGTGTCCAGCAGCCCAGCAGGCCCCTAACCTCACTGCAGGCCTCTTGCTTTCCTTTTGTCAGACTTCCCTGGCTTCCGTGCTGCCCATTTGCTGGGTCACCTACACCCAGGTTGGTTTTGGACATTTCTGTTAAAAGTGGCCTGTTGTGTCTTCTGCCCCTCCAAGCCTCGTCTGTCCCTTGGTTCATGAGAAGAGTTTGCTGGGCCTTGGGAGCCAGGCTTGTCTAGGTGCTGCCTGTGTGACTTGCACCTCTGTGTCCCTTTATGTAAAATAGGAATAATCCCAGTATCTTCCCCACAGGTTGCTGGGGTGCGTAGACCAGCAGTGCCAGCTGGGCACACCATCAGTGCTCAGTGAGAATTGCCGTTTTATTTTATTAGTAGTATTGCCATCATCAGCCTGAGGGATAGCCCCCTGGGTTTACACCCTGTTTCAGCCCTGGATGTGTCCCTTCGTGGCTGGTTATGCTGAAAGTGGTGGCTGAGTTCACACCCAGGCCCCAGTCACACTCCAGGTCTCCAGTCTGTTGCTGCTGTTGGTACTCATTTTATTTATTCCCTTTCTTTTCAGAGAGATTTTTCCCATGTGAGCATGTATGTATGTATACTTGTGCGTGTGTATTCATTCTTTTTCTCCATTTTTTACACAAATGGAAAGTGCCACCCACCCTGTTGTACACCTTGCTATTGTTACATTAGTATGTAAATCTCTGTACCTGGGACTGTCCTCTGGAAGGCGCCAGGTCTAGGTATCAGGACCTGGGTCCCTGCCCCAGCTCTGCAGACTGTGCTTCCTTTCTTCCTTGTGTCTTGGTTTTCTTTTCTTTCTTTCTTTCTTTTTTAACCACTTTATTAAGATATGACAGTCATACAGTGAGTTGTACATATTTAGTGTACACAACTTAATGAGTTTGAACTAGGTATATACATTCAGGAAACCAAAACCACATCAATGCCCTGAACATATCCATCACCTCTACAACTTTCCTCCTGATCTGCTTGTTTATTTATTTGTGATAATAACACTTAACAGGAGGTCTATCCACTTAGCTAGTTTTTAGGTATACAATTTAATTTTTTTATTTTTTCTGAGACAGAGTCTCACTTTATTACCCTTGGTAGAGTCCGATGGCATCATAGCTCACAGCAATCTTAAACTCTTGGGGTCAAGCAATTAATCCTCTTGCTTCAGCCTCCCGAGTAGCTGGGACTACGGGCATCTGATACAACACCTGGCTATTTCTAGAGTGTTGAATTTTAGAGAGTAAGGATTTCACTCTTGCTCACAGTTGGTCTTGAACTGAGCTCAAGCCATCCACCTGCCTTGGCCTCCTAGAGTGCTGAGATTATAGGAGTGAGTCACTGTGCCCGGCTTAGAATTTAATCTTGTTAACTATAGGCACTGTGCTCTATAGTGGCTCTGTAGGAGTTACTCGTATTATGTAACCAAAACTCTGTACCCTTTGGCCAACACGTCCCTGTTTGCCCCTGCCTCTGGCAGCCACCATTCTTCTTTCTACTTAGGTGAGTTAAGCTTTTTCAATTTCATATATATTGAGATCATGCACTATATGCCTTTCCATGCCTGGCTTATTTCAGTTAGCATGACGTCCTCTAGGTTCATGCTTCTTCTTGCAAGTGGCAGGATTTCTTTCCTTTTTAAGTTTGAGTAATAATCTTTTGTCTTATATAGACCCCATTTTCTTTATTTGCTCAGCTATGGGCAGACATGTACTCTGTCTTTGTCTTGGTTGTTGTGAATAATGCTGCAGGGAACATGGGAATGCAGGTATTTCTTCCCGGCTGTGTGTGGCTGGGATTAGGAGACCACTCCTGTCCTTTCCAGCTAAGGAATTCTGTGAATCTTAGATTGGAATTTGGGCAGGTCATGGTGTGGGGCCACCTGCGCCTCACACCTTCTGTGTGTGTGCGAGGGGGAGGGGTGAGTCTCATTACCAGTATTGCAGTTTTCCATTGGCAAAGCAGACATGGAAACATCCTACACCTCCTAGGTCCATCCTACAGACCCCTTTCAGCCTTGGTGTGTGTATGACTGGTACAGGGCTTATTCTGCCAGCTGAAAGAAAGTGGCCACAGTGGGCTTGGGGTTGAGTGCAATTCCGTGAGGGTGATGTTGCTTGGCTGTCCAGGGGCCTCTAGACTCAGCCGTGTCACCAGGCAGAACCCCCACTGTGGGCTGAGCTTCAGGGCCATGCTTATTAAAGTACAAGTGTACATAGATTCTGTGGTGTCGGGAAGGGGCAGTTGGTATTCACTATATACTTCTCAGGGGACAGACTTGAAAGTCAGACACAGTTGAGTCACTCATGGACTGTGTGGTATTAGGACAGTTGCCTAGCCTTTCTGGTCTTCACCTTCCTCCTGGAAATCACTCGTGCCATACATCTCCATCACCCCTTCTGCAGCCTTGACAATAGCTCCAGCGTCCTTGCCCGCCCCCCATCCTCTCCTTGGACTTCTTAACATGTAAATTGGGCAATGCCACATCTTTGCGTAATGCCCTCCCCAAGGCCTCCTGTGCCACTTAAACAAAAATCTGGGCTCCTTACAATGGCTTAAAGACTGGCCATGCCATGGCCCCTGGTGACTTCTCTGTCCCCATCTTGGGTCCGGGCTCTTCTCTCTGGTCACATGAGCCAACTCTTCACCTTAGGCCTGGAGCCTAATGTTCCAGCCGCCTTCACTTTCCTTCACGGCAATTACCGCTCTGTCATTTTGGGAGCTTACATCTTTGTTGGACTATGTGTCTTGGGAGGGCTATGATCATGTCTGATTTATCCCTGTATCTCCACAATTAGCCCAGGGCTTGGCATATGGTAGGTGCTCAGTAAACATTCAATGTATGGAAGACTGGATGAATGAATGGAACCTGTACTTCTTTTTTTTTTTTTTTTTGAGACTCTCACTATGTCACCTTTGGTGGAGTGCCGTGACGTCACAGTTCATGGCAACCTCAAACTCTTGGGCTTAAGCGATTCTCTTGCCTCAGCCTCCCAAGCAGCTGGGACTACAGGCGCTCACCACAACGCCCGGCTATGTTTTGGTTGAAGTTGTCATTGTTGTTTAGCAGACCCAGGCCAGGCTTGAACCCGCCACCTTTCGTGTATGTGGCTGGCGCCATAATCACTGAGCTACAAGTGCCGAGCTGGAACCTGTACTTTTATGTGTTGATTAGTCTCTTAACTGCCAGGAACAGAAACTGGGACCATTTGGGTCATCTGATATAACCCTCCCGGATATCTGTGTAATAGGTTGGTTCTAGAATTAGTCCCATTTCACAGATGAAGAAACCAAGTTCCAGTAATGTGAACTGCCTTGCTTTAGGGCAATAGAGGACAATTTTGCCCCTTGGGACATTTGGTGGTGTCTAGAAGACATTTTTAATTGTCATAAGTGGGAGAGGGGGAGAGTGCTGCTCACATCTAACGGACCAAGGCCAGGGATGCCATTCAGCGTCCTGCAGTGCATGGGATGGCACAGACAACATGGAATTATTCGGCCTCACAACTCCGTTGTTCTGATGTTGTGAAGCTCTGCTTGAGGGCCTACACCTTTGAGGGGTGGAGTTGGGACCACAGATCCCAAACCTTATGTTCTTAATTGCTGTCTTGTACTGCTTATGTTCAGTGAGTGGGATGGAGGATGCAGGATGTTTCCATGTTTGAATCAGAACTTTGCTTCTCTGTTCTGCAGAGATGAATTTGGGATCTGCAAGGCCTTAGGCCATTTAGTTTATCCCCTGGCATGAAGAACTTACCTTCAAGCTGCCTTAGGCTAGAATCTGTGCCCATCTATCCACTACACATCCTGCAAAGCTCTTAGAGGTCCAGGCATCTGCTTTAGAGGTGTTAGAGCCCAGGAGCTGGGAGCTCAGTGTGAGACTCTGTGTGGATTCAAATCTGGGCTCTGTCTCTTCCCTGGGTTATGAGCCTGAGCAAGTTACATAAACTCCAGAGTCCTCTCGAGAAAAGAGGGGAGTTTTAAGAGTCTTGACTTTGTAGGGCTGTTGTGATGTTTAAATGGACTAATGCTTGGAAAATACTTAGCGCTGCACGTGGTGTGGCAACTTTTGTTGTTATTACTGGCACTGAATAAATATGAGCTTTCTCTTTATTTCCAACTCAGCATTTAAAAATGTCTGCCCTGAAATTCCTGCTGCTGTTATTTATTTATTTAAAAGTGTGAACTAGTTTTATTATTATTTTAGAGTTAATATGTGCAGAGGAAAAAATTCAAGCAGTACAAAAGATAATAAAACAAAAACTAATATTTACTTCTCACTGGTTTTAGGCCTACCCCTGGAGATTAGCTTTTTTTTCCTTCCTTGAATTCTTCTAAGAAAATTTCCTTGTGTTAAGTACAGGGTAGCCAATTTAATTAAATTAATTAATTAATTTATTTATTTATTTATTTGAAGCAGAAACTATTATAAATATAAACAAGGATGGGCCACCACGTGTGCCATTTTAATTGCACATGAACTTTATTGGCATCCTGTGTGATCGTGTGTGTATCTCCCTTTATGCTAATTTTATTTTATTTTATTTTTTATTTTTTATTTTTTGAGACAGAGCCTCAAGCCGTCACCTGGATAGAGTGCTGTGGCCTCACAGCTCACAGCAACCTCCAATTCCTGGGCTCAAGCGAGTCTCTTGCCTCCGCCTCTCAAGTAGCTGGGACTATAGGCACCCGCCACAACGCCCGGCCATTTTTTGGTTGCAGCCGTCATTGTTGTTTGGCAGGCCCAGGCTGGATTTGAACCCGCCAGCTCAGGTGTACGTGGCTGGCGCCTTAGCCCGCTGACCCACAGGCACCGAGCCCCTTTATGCTAATTTTAAATGGAACAATGGTATGTACATCTGATAAAAATATGCAAACATAACAACTTTCTATATCTGTAGAGGCATCTATGATTGGATTCAAATTCCTGACTTGCAGGTTATGTGACTGGGCCTCAGTTTCTTTATCTGTAAAATGGGGTTTCTGATAGTACTTGAGTACCAGTGTTGTATATGAGGATTAAATGTAACGTAAAACATTTACAACAGTGTTTGGCATGTGCTACTGATAACCTTCATAAGCTGTCACTCTTCTTCTTTTTCCTTTTTCTTTTGAGACAGAGTTTCACTCTCTTGCCTCCAGCTTAGAGTGCCATGGTGTCAGCCTCACACCAACCTCAAACTCTTGGATTCTAGTGATCCTCCTGTCTCAGCCTCCTGAGTAGTTGGGACTGCAGGTGTCTGCCATGACGCCTGGCCAATTTTTCTATCTTTATTAGAGACAAAGTCTTGCTCTTGCTCAGGCTGGTCTTGAAGTCCTGACCGCCAATGATCTCCCACCTTGCCTCCCAGAGTGCTAGGATGATAGGTATGTACATCTGTGCCCGGCCCTGCCCTGCCCCTCACCCTTATTCTTTCTGTAGATAGAAAGGAGGTGGCACATGTTTCTTTCAGGTCTTTGCTCAGATGTCATCTTGGCCCAGAGACCTTTTCTGTCCATGGTACAAAACCAGCTGTGTCTGCCCACCATCTTTCTCCAACCTCTGCGTTCTTCTTTGGGGGATTTGGACATACTAAGAGTTGTTTATTTTTCTGTTGGCAGCAGCATCTGCTCTTTGTTGTTTGGTGGCCCGGGCTGGATTCGAACCCACCTGCTCTGGTGTATGTGGCTGGCCTACAGGCACCAAGCCCAGAAGCCACCTCATAGTATTTTTTTTTTTTTTTTTTTGAGACAGAGTCTCACCCACAGGGTGCTGTGGCGTCACAGCTCACAACAACCTCCAACCTTTGGGCTTAAGCGATTCTCTTGCCTCAGTCTTCCAAGTAGCTGGGACTACAGGCACCTGCCGCAGTGCCCGGCTATCTATTTGTTGCAGTTGTTTAGCTGGCTCAGCTGGGTTCGAACCTGCTACCTTCCGTGTGTGTGGCTGGCACCGTAACCACTGTGTTCTTTGGATAGTGCTCTTTGGATAGAACAAACCTGTGAGAGAGTGGTTCCTGGTTTTGCTTCCTGTTGATATTGGCACATAGTAGTCCCTGGGAGGATAATTGTCTGCTGAGCAATAGAAACCCAACTGTTATGAGTTGCTGCGGCGATTGAAATGGAAAGTGGATGTTCAGACCTGGGGGGACTCATGGTACATAGTGGGTCATTGTCTCCTCTGTCAGAGCTCCTCTCACCCCAGACAGGAGGACACTGAGCAGCCCTTCACATTTATAATCATTCCCCTCGCCTATTTGTCTGCCGCTCCTCTGTATCGCCTTCCCTCCTGTCCTGGCATCCTGGCATCTTGGCATTGGTTGGTGGGGTCCTGGGTGGGACTGCTTCCCTCATCCCACAGCTCTTGACAGAGCGTCCCTCTAGAAGCTGTGCCATCCGGACAGGACAGTAGGTGTGGGAGAAGGTCAAGGAGCTGCTGGCCTGTGGACACTTCTATGACGAGTGCAGCATCAGGGTTGGTCTTGGCTGAGGCCATGTCTTGGGCCTGTCCAGGACTGCAGTGGCTTCGGAATCCGATCCAGGGGCAGCGATGGTGGCCCCCAGAAGGCCCATGAGGTGGATCAGGGTAAACCTGAGGGAAGTGGGAAGCAGGATGATGCCTTCCCCCCCCACAGAGACACCCATGACCTAGTGAGTGGGTTGTGGGATACGGCAGAGTGGAGTGAAGGATGCAGATGGAATTATGGTTGCCAATCAGCTGACCTCGAGGAAGACTGTCCTGGACGATCCACATGGACTCAGTGTCATGGCATCCTCATGAGTGGACGAGGAGGCGGAAGAGCAGCAGTGTGAGAGAGCTCAGTCTGGTGCTGCTGGCTTTGGAGACGGAGGAAGGGGCCATGAGGCTTGGAGTGTGGGCCTCCCAGAGCTGCAGAAGGCAAGGAAGTAGATTTTTCTTTAGAGAGAAGGAATGCAGCCCTGTCCGCACCTTGATTTTGGTCCGGTGAGACCTGTTTGAGATTTCTGACCTCCAGAACTGATGCATTCTTGTAAGCCACTGTATGTAGAGTGATCTATAGCAGCAGCAATGGGAAACTTATATGGGCAACTAGTTCTGAACCTGGTGGTGTTTGGAGGACTCATATGTTTCTCTTGGCACGAGGAGGTCCCTGTTCAGATTCCTGCAGTCCCCATCATCTGGGGCCAGCTTGAAGGTAGAGAGGGCCCTGGGCTTAGGGGTCAGGCTGCCTGGCTTTGAGCCCAACTCTCCACTTACAAGCTTTGTGACCTCAGGCTAGTTATTCAGCTTCTCCATGGCTTAATTGCCTCATTTACCAAGCGGAGATCAAAATAGAACTCCCTTTATAGGTGGTCATGAAGATTGAATTAATTCACCCAAAATGCATAAAAACAGTGCCTGACACATAGTGCTCAGATAAAGCTAGGTGGTATCAGTGTTATTATCAATAATTGTGTAAGATTGATACACTAAGTGTAATGATACAAACTTCGCTTATTTTTATTACTAATGGAAGAATTAAGATTACCTTTGTTGTACCTGCAGTTGTCCTTTGTTGAGCATCAATATGCATCTGCCACTGTGCTAGAACTTGCGTGTACATAATTTTTTTTAACCTTTAGAAAACAGCTGTAGGAGACAGATATTTTTTAGCTTTAGTCATGGATAAGGCTCAAAGACATTAAGTAACTTGTCTAAGTTCACGCAGCTAATACATAGAGGGGAGAATGAACCCTGTAAGAAATAGGGGACAAATACCCTTTATTGAGAGGTGGGTGGGAGGAAGGATAGTAGGACAAGGAAAAAAAAAAACAACAGAAGGAGAATAGTACAGAAGTTTCTTTCAAAAAAAAGCAACTGAAGAGGTTATAAATAATAGTAATATTCAACACTTACATGGGCTTTCATTGTTCCCCTGTTGGGGAGCTAGGAGTAGCCCCATTTTGCTAGTAGACTGTTTGAGCTGCAGAGAGATCAGTGGCTTATCCAGGAGTAAGGAGTATGCTGCCAGTCATGGTATACCTGGGCCCTAAATTCACGCAGGTCAGGTTTTTAATCATGTAGTTATATAAGATTTCACTCAGTATTGTGAGTGAGAGTAAATTCATTGCAAATTGATATAAACAATCACGTAAATTTATTGGCAAAGTCCAGTGGTAGAATGGCTGCAGGTGAAGTTCAATCCAGCAGCCCACAGTGACAGTGCTCACCAGTTTCTTTCATCTCCACTTTGTGTGATGTCACCTTCATTCTCAGGCTTTCCATGATGGTGTCAACCTTTCTTTTTCCGCTGTCAACCTTGGGGCTTGCCTTATAAATGGCTGGGGCACCTGTAAACATCACATCCTCATCTTACCTCACTAAAGAAAAGAGAGTATGTGTCTTTATTGTGACAAGATCAGTCTGGGTTTTGTCCCCCTTTCGCAACTAATTTCCAGGATGTGGGTGAAGTACCCACCCCTAAAGCTTTGCCCGGAGTATGTGGCTGGGAGTAGAGGAGTCAGGTGCTCTTACAGAGAAGGGATACTATGAATGGGGGTTGAGATGGGGACAGTGAATACCCATTACAGTGTGGCCTTTTGAACGATGTCTCATCTCCTGGTGCCTCATGTGCTCACTGCCAAATGAGGATAAGAGCGGTGCCTCTTAGGAGGACTGAGTGGGCTCATGTCCACGGAAGACTTAGATCAAGGCCTGGCATGCCAGGGCTCAGAATGTGCTAGTCATGATTCACTGCACAACAGGAACTTCATGAGCTCACACAGGTCATGGGCCATGTCATCTTGAACTTGTTCACCTGATCCTTGAATGTCAGGGCTGAGGGGGGAAAGGGACATGAAAAGGTGACTGAGCTGCTGAGGAATCCTGTAAAGAGAACCCTCAGTCAGTGGGGAGGAGTCAGGGACTGGGGATACACTTTTTCCATTAAGATGTCCCTGGACTGGGTTCCCCAAAGCAAAGTGCAGTGCCTTGGCTGGCATGGGTAGAATCTGAGGGTGGCAGATGGGCAGGCTTGGTTTCTGAGGCCCCCTGGATTAGGAGAGATCCCCAGGGAAGGAAGACCTTCTGTAGCTGTAGTCTGGTGACTTGTCTGTTCCTGGGTCTATATGATGCCCAGCATTCCCCATTTCTCCAAAACCCCCAGTAGTAACAGTCACACTTCTTGCCTCCTGGGGTTGTCAGAGTAAAGGTTGTCCTGTGGGAGGGAGACTCAGGAGGCCCCCAACACTCCTGTTAAGACTGACGCTGTTGGGCACTGAGAGGCGTGACTGAGGGGCAGGTGGTGGGCGTGGCCCATGTTGGCTGCTTTCTGCCACAGTGAAAGTTCATGTTCAGAATCAGATTTCCCCTTTCGTGCCCGCCCTTCCTTCCTTTCCCTCCTACCCCTTTTGGTCTGGCAGTCTGTCTGGTTTTGAGCAGGAAGCTAATATGTGCTCTTCAATCTGCCTTCTAAAGAGGAAGCACCTTCCTTTGCTAAGTGTTTTCCCCATCTCTTGTTCCCCATCTCCATGTTCCCCATCTCTTGTCCTTAGATGCTCCACAGTTTCCTCGGGAGCTCACTTCCTTGCTCGTACTTTTCTTTGTCCTTTGAGACATACGGACAGTGCCAGCCCCATGCGAAAGCACCTGTCACACACTGTCCTGTTTAATCCTCACAACTCTTCCAACTGATGTGCTTTCCCGACTGTTTTTTACTGGCTTGGAGAAGTTAAGTGACCTGCCCAAGTTCACTCAGGCTCAGAGCCTGTATGTGAATCTTCATCCACCTGATCATAAAGCCAGGGGTCCTAGCTGGTCTCTACCTGGACGAACTGTTACTTAAAAAAAAAAAAAAAGTAGGAAATAATGCTGGAAAGGGAAGGCATGGTTTTGGACATTTGTGTCTTAATAATTTCTGGTCCTGGTACTGAGGTCTTTGTATGGCCCTTGAAGTACAGGGGTAGTGATGGAAAAGTAAGAATATCATTGCAAAGGTGGGAGGCTTATAGTTTGAGGAATGGGGAGGAAGGCTTCTTAAAGGAGGTATTTGAGTTGGGTTTTGAAGGATGAGTAGAAGTTTATTAGGGTAGAAAGGTATTGCAGAGAGAGGATGTAGCAAGAGGTAATTGACCAGAAGCTGGGGAATACCTTAAAGGCAGGGACCATAGGTTTCCTGAATCTAAGGAGCCTGGAAGAGCTTAACGCATGCTTAGTACATAGCAACTCCTGTGAGTAAACGTCTGAGTTGGCACATTGGGACACAGGCCAGGAGAAATTGTAGAAGTAGGTGTGGCTTGAATGTGGAAGGCCTCATGGGCCACAACAAGCATCATTTCTTTAAGGTGATTGGAGGTTGTTACACAGCAGAGAGAGGGTTATCTGTCCCATTCGTTGATGCAACTATCTAAGTCCATGAATTTTCATCTGAGCAGGAAAACCTGATTGCTTTCAAACCCATGTGGAGGCTGGGTACGGTGACGCATGCCTAGAACTCTAAGAGGCTGTGGCAGGAGGATAGCGTAGATCAGGGGTTTGAGGCAGCCTGAGCAAGAGCACAACCCCATCTTTACAATAAAATAGAAAAATCAGCCAGGCATAGTAGCACCTGTCCCAGCTACTTGGGAGGCTGAGGCAGGAGGATCGCTTGAGCCTGGGAGTTTAAGGTTGCAGTGAGCTAGGCTGATGCAGCTGTACTCAAGTCTGAGTGACAGAATGAGACTCTGTCTCAAAACAACAAAACATATATGGAAAGATCCTCAGTTTTATTCATCATAAAGGGAAAAGGAAGTTAAACGGCCAGGAGATACTATCCAGAGGTCAGAAGCTTGCCTCGTGTGTACCTTACTAGGTGGAGTGTGAATTGTTACCTGTTTGGAAAGCAGTCTCTAATGTTATTGTATGCAACCTTTGGCCTAGCTGGTTCACTTGTAGAAAATTATCCTACGAGTATGCTGGCTTGTGTGTGAAATGGGGTTCCTACCAGATTATTTATTCAGTGCTGTAATTATTTGTAAGAGCAACTCAAATGCCAAGTCACCTGGAGACTGATTAAAGTCAAGTTCATCCGTAAAGTGGAATATAAAGCAGCTAAAACAAAGAATGAGGAAATTGTTCATGTGTACTATGGGATGATCTTTAAGATCTGTTAAGAGAAAATAGCCAAGTAGGGAACATTATAGCGTTTCCTTCCATTTGATAATATATTTAGATATTTATTGTGTGTTTATATATATATATATAATGTATAAAATATGCATGAAATATTTTCTTGAGGAATACAGAAGAAGATGGTTGTGGGAGGTGGTGGAGGGAGAGAGGAGTAGGAAGAGTTAGGGAATGGATGGACAGAAGACTTGTTCCTTCTATCCTTTTGTTCAAAAGAAATGAAATATCAAGGAAAAAGCAAATCCATGTTACTGATAAAGATCAATTTCCAATATTAAGTAAAAAAAAGCTAGGTGTAGAACAGTATGTATTATGGTACCTTTTGGGGAAACAGTAGACAGGCTGTATTTGGAATCTGTCTGGAAGAACAGATAGGGGTAGTTTGCTTATGAGCTGGGGTAGGGGGGCTTGTGAGTTCAGGGAGAAGGACTTATTTTTCACTATGTACTATTTTGTGTGGTTTGAAAAAGTTTTAGCACACACGGCTAGTCATAGTGGCTCATACCTGTAATCCTATTGCTCTGGGAGGCCAAGGAGGGAGGATTGCTTGAGCTCAAGGAGTTCAAGACCAGCCTGAGCTAAAGTGAGACCTCTGTCTCTATAAAAAATAGAAAAAGTTAACTGGATGTGGTGGCACGTGCCTATGGTTCCAGCTACTCCAGAGGCTGAGGCAGGAGGTTCACTTGAGCCGAGGATATAGAGGTTGCAGTAAACTATGATGACACCATTGCACTCTAGCCTGGGCAACAGAGCAAGACTCTGTCTCCCTCCCAAAATGTTTTAGCACACAAACATATTGCCTGTTAAAAATAAACACAGAGGCTTGGTGCCTATAGCTCAGTGAGTAGGGCACCAGCCACATACACTGAGGCTGGCAGGTTCAAGCCCGGCCTCAGCCTGCTAAACAACGACAACTCCAGCCAACAACAAAAAAAATAGCTGGGCATTGTGGCAGGTACCAGTAGTCCCAGCTACTTGGGAGGCTGAGGCAAGAGAATCGCTTAAGCCCAAGAGTTTGAGGTTACTGTGAGCTGTGACTGACGCCATGGCACTCTACTGAGGGTGACAAAATGAGACTGTCTCTAAATAAATAAATAAA
>CAUYON010180344.1:0-23000 GCA_963573935.1 Arctocebus calabarensis
TGTAGAGACAGAGTCTCACTTTATCGCCCTGGGTAGAGTACTGTGGCGTCACACTGCTCACAGCAACCTCCAGCTCTTGGGCTTAAGCGATTCTTTTGCCTCAGCCTCCCGAGTAGCTGGGACTACAGGCGCCCGCCACAGTACCCGGCTATTTTTTTGTTTTGCAGTTCGGCTGAGGCCAGGCTTGAACCCGCTACCTTCGGTATATGGGGCCGGCGCCCTACTCGCTGAGCCACAGGAGCCGCCCACTTAGCGTAATATTTTAATACTTCCTCCACCCTTCTGCTTATGGTCTGGGCCTGTGACTGCTTTGACCAATAGAATACGTAGAAACGATACTTTGCCAGTTCTGAGCCTTGCCTGTCAGTAGGACTGGCAGCTTTCTCTTTCTCTCCCCTGGAATCTGGCCTAGATGCTGTAAGGGAACCCAAGCAGCCACTTGGAAAGGTCCACATGTAGAGGTTCAAGGTCCCTGTCTGCCAGCCCCAGCTGACCTCTCGGTGGACAGCCAGCCCACCTGGCCCTGAGAACCATCTAGAAACACTGGTCAGTTGTTGAAAGGGAATTCTTTTTTTTCTTTTTTGAGACAGAGCCTCAAGCTGTCACCCTGTATAGAGTGCTGTAGCATCACAGCTCACAGCAACCTCCAATTCCTGGGCTCAAGCGACTCTCCTGCCTCCGCCTCCCAAGTAGCTGGGACTACAGGCGCCCAGCACAACGCCCAGTCATTTTGGGGTTGCAGCCGTCATTGTTTGGTGGGGCCCGAGCTGGATTCGAACCTGCCAGCTCAGGTGTACGTGGCTGGCGTCTTAGCCCGTTGAGCCACAGGCACCAAGCCGGAATGGAATTCTTTACAAAGAGATACTTAAAAGTTAGAGAACTCAGGAGTTCTCTTCCCCAACTCAGAAAGGATTCGATACCAGGAGAGTAAGTTTCTTGCTCTTGCCCCAGAGGCAACAGAGCTCTCCCCTCCCTGTAGGAGAAGAGCAGAGACAATCTGGGGGACTGTTTCAGTTATGTGTTGCTGGGTAACAATCTATTAAAAAACTTAGTGGCTTAAAACAACCACCACCATGTGTTTGCTCAGTTTTGACATCAGGTCAAAAGGTCAAGGTTAAGGTCAAGGTTAAGTTGGGACAATTCAGCTATGCTCCAGGTAGCATCTGCTAGGACAACTTGCCTTTTAAGCTGGTGTGCTCACATACCTTCATCCTCTACAGAAAACTCTCTCGAAACATGGAAGGCACAGGAAACATGGAAAGCGGGGGCACAGAGCCCCCACGCCTCTTCTCGTTGAGGAGTCTTCCTCACCACTTCCGGAGGCCTCCTCCTTATCTTTGGCCGCAGAGATTCATCAGATCTCTGTGAAATTAGGACTCCACTTGCCCTGCCCTGGTAGATAGAGCTGGCCTCTCTGATGGCCACATTTAGCTACTTGCATGATATCCAAAGTGCCTTATTAATCCCACGCAAGCTTCCTAAGCCTGCATTAGCTCAGTGTAAAGCCACTCAATATCCCTCCCTTGGTTTTTGCTTTCCAGGCCTTTCAATTTCTTGGACTGGATGCTCCAGCTATCTATGCTGAGTATCACTGTCCAGCATCTTAAATCGAGACCCGTCTTCTGCTTCAGCAGCTCCCACAGTGCAACGTCCTCTTCCAGTTCTGAAGGGCTGTAGCCACACTGCTCATGATCAGAGATCCGGGGGAAACCGTTTAAAACATCCGCCTGTCTTCAGGGGGCTCAGCCTGCACACCCGGGTGGCAACAGATAATGTCGGACATAAGAACAACTCAGGAAATGCTTAACTTTCTACAAGACATCTGAGATTCCCTAATTCCCAATCCACCCCCCTTCTACCCTAATTCTAAAGTCTCCACAGTTGGTACTGAAGCACTTAGTAAAAACTCAGGGAAGCCGAACGGGTCCTCTACACACCCGGGATGGGCACACGCCCCTCTGAACTAGGGGAGTGTGGTGGGAAGAGTCTTGATTTAACCAGCACCTCCGAGAGTTCTTTTAGTTAGGGGCACCAATCATCCAAACTGGGACATTTTTGAGAGTGAAGAGGCTTGTTGTTGATGATTGTGTCATGGCGATAGTTACAAACTGGGGTGGTTCTTAGTAAACTAGGGGTTACCCTATATTTGGGAGGTTGGACAGGAAGGGGTGAAGCAGGACAATATTAAAAAGGAAAAGTTGTCCTGAAATGTGTCTTCTGTGTTCCTTGGAGCTTTTAGACCAATGGTACTCACATCAACATTGCCCGGGGAGCTAATAAAAATGTGTCAATAGTGGGGCATGGTGGAGGCTGACCTGGGGGCATCCCTTGAGCCCAGGAGTTCAAGGTTGCAGTGAGCCATGATTGCAGCACTGTACGTCAGACTGGGCAACAGGGTAAGAACCTGTCTCTTAGAAAAGAAAAATAAATCAAGGCCTGGACTCCAGCCTAGGCCAATCACAGGAGAGCGTGTGAGGGAAAGGTCTAGGAATGAATATGTTCTGAATGGCCCCAGGTGATTTCAACATACAGTCAAGGTTAGGAACCATTGCTTGGTACCCTAGGGAGAGTACTTAAACTCACACGGGTATGAGCTTTACCCTAGGGAGAGTACTTAAACTCACATGGGTATGAGCTTAGTGGTTCCTTTGGAGCCAAAGGTCCCAAACACACCTGGAAGATCTGACACATTATTTAGGTTGTCTTCCATTGTATAGGGCAGAAAACCCTGGCAATTGACAAGAAGATTCATTACTTCCCGTAACACAAAGGCAGAGGGTAGGGTGGATCTAGGGTTGCTTAATTCAGTAGCTTGATATCATCAAGGTTCTAGTTCTTCTGTCTTTTCCGTTTGTCACCCTAACTTGTTGGCTTTTGTCTGGGCTAGTTCCTCACATAGTCACAGGAGGCACAAGGTCTGAAATGAATGTCCCATCCCCGTGTCTTCCCGACATCTGGAAGATTTTCCTAGAAGCCTCTCCTCACCTTCTTTCCCTCCATCCCCAGCAGACTTCATCTCCTGTTTCATTTGCCAGAACTGGTCTTTTGCCTGACCCTAAAACAATTACTGATCAAGACAGTAAAACTGCTACAATTGGCTTGGACTGTTCAGGACTTACCACTAAGCTGGGAAAGGGTCCTCTTCCCAGAGGGAGAGGTACCTGGAAAATCAGCATTCTGTTGGCAAGGAAGGAACATTGTCTGCAGCCCCCAACGGTGCCCAAAGTCAGACTGGTTTGTGGATAGAAATATCCGCCCTGATGGGATTGTTTCAAGGATCAAATGAGGCAGTGAGTGCAAAAGTGCTTTGTGCTAAGTACTATTTTAAAATGATTTTTAAAATTAAATGTTGTCAAGTTTATCCAAGCGCTCCTCATCAACAGTGGTCTGACTTGTTGGCCTGTGTCCTCCACAGGTGACTAGCGCTGCTCAAAACACCCTTCAAGCACATCCTACAATCTGGTTCCCTGAGGCTCAGCTGTAGGGTCTTCCAGAAGGAGCCTAAGAAGGAAGTGCGGTGTCAATATAAAATAGAAACTGGGAGAAAACCTATTTTAAAGAAAAAGTTCATTTTAAAAAATTAGTACTTTTTAAATAAAATGTGTTATTTCATTAGTCTTGCTGCTAATTACTACTAACTGCCACTATTAACTAATTTCAAGGATGCATTGCTTAAATAATAGCATTTAAGTCACAGGAAGTAAATAATACATGTATAGAATGGTGTTACAAAGGAACCTCTGTACGTTGACCACCCAGGGGACTGTAACAAGTTGGCCAACACACAGAGGTGGTCGCTGTAAGGAACTAGGCCTACGGTCCTGACACACACAGGTGGTGCAAGTCTGGTCCCTGAAAATCAGTTAAACAGGGAGGGGGTCAGCTACGGAGGGTATACAGTATCTATGCTTCCCAACAAACGCTTGTTGTACATATTTTTGTTAAAATAATAAAACGTGTATAAATAGCGTATATTGCATTATTATGGGGGGTTGTCTGTTATGGCTATGTCTGGAATAGGCTCGTCCGTAAACAGTGGATCATGAACTAGATCCAGTCGAGAAGAGATTAAGAAGACGACAGTTAAATCCAAAGTGGTGTGCTGGGTGGAATTCCAGGACAGAAGAAGCGTGTTAGGGAGAAACTAAGGGAATCTGAAAATCGGAATAACTTTCGTTAATAATAATGTATCAGTATTGGTTCATTCCCATGACAACGCAACACAGTAACCGTGAGATGTTAACAATGAGGAAACTGGGTGTGGTGTCTCTGCGCTAGTTTTGCCACTTTTCTGTAAATCTACAACTGTTTTAAACTGAAATGTTTATTAGCAATTAATAAAACATAAAAGATGAACGGGATCTGGTTGGAGAAATATCACTCACGGTGTATAGAGAGAGCAGGGGGAAGGGATGGTGAAGTACAGCCTTTGCTACGGCAGGAGAAACTCAGATGGGGACAGATGTCCGAAGGAGACCCTGAAACAACCTGCAGATATCAAAGTCCCCGCAGCAGAGATCTGAGAAAGGGACGCTCTTGCTTAATAACCCGTCGGGCTCGGAAAGGGTTCAGTGCCACGGTACCGCACGAGGAGGCTTGATTCCTAGAAGTCGATCTGTCAAAACGCAGATGCTGCACTCGGCTGCTTTGCGGTTTTAGAGCAGCTTGGCTTCTTCTATGAAAGGCTCCAACAGCTTGGGGCGTCTCAGCGGAGAGGACGGAGGACGGAGATGCCAGGGAAGCTGAGATTCCTTTCTGCTGAATCGCTTTAGGAATGGCTTAGTTCTGTGAAAATGTGTGTGTTGCTTCCCGCCCCCTCGCTCCGGGCATTAAAAATCTTCGCTCTGGTCTCAGCGGTTTCTCGGTGGTTTGGGTGGAGGCATAATGAGATACGTGAGAATTCTGAAATCCAGACCAGGCACCAAAGTACTGTGTTGGCCAACCACAGTGCTGATGATACTGTAGAGACCCAAGACTCCATGTAGCAATGTTTACTTTCTGGTCGGACTTATTGTGCCGTGTCTACATCCCAGAGTACAGTTAGACCTGGACAAACAGCAGAGCAGCAGAGACACGCTTGCTAAATGTGTCCACATAAGCAGAACTACTCCCGAGCAAAACCACCAAGAGGGCAGGTTTCCTTTGGGGCCCACCACTTCTCTTCTGCTTGTCTCTGTTCTCTGCCTCTCCTCCCTCCTATAAGCCGAGTCCAGCACCCGAGTCCTCCTTCCGTGGCTCCCATGCACTCCCAGCCCTCTCTACGCTCCATTTTGGCAAGGCCCATCCCCACTGGGAGTTAGGACAGGGTGCGTGGGACAGCAATGCGCTTTAAGGCATGAATGACTGAAAAGACTCAGTTTTTAAGTGACATGCTTCTAACCCCAATAAAAGTGTGCTTGGTGGAATTTCAGGCAGGGTCAAAGACAAAAGGAAGTGAGAAAAATCTGGGGCTACTTTTCACGTCACCACACAGGCCACCACCAACTCAGCCTCTGTCAAGCGAGTTCTAGAACCACTCCTCACCTGCAAGAGGAGAAAGCAAAGCAAGAGGAAACTCTTCCCAAGGCAGGTGCCCTCAGCACCCCGCTGGGTTCTCCCTCACACCCCTCTCTGCATCTCCACCATCAAATGCATCTCTGTGTTCATGGGGAATCTCGCAGGGGGTTTTAACTGCACAACCTGTAACAAAGGAAGCACACAGGCTTTTCTAGAAGCACTTTTTCTAAAATATCAGACTTTAGACCAGTATGTCCGCGTGGGTGTAGGAGTACGGGGCAAAGTTTTAAGATAAGCAAATCCAAACAAGACTGGTAAAAAGTGTCAATGGCAACAATACATTCCTGGGCCAATTCTCAGGTTCCCTCATCAGAAGACTCCAAAGGAGATACAGGTTCTTCTTCTTTTTTTTTCCAAGTGTATTATGTGTTTTTGTTTATTTATTTATTTATTTATTTATTTATTTTTTATTAAATCATAGCTGCGTACCTTAGTGCAATCAAGGGGTACAATGTGCTGGTTTCATATACAATCTGAACTATTTTCATCAAACTGTTTAACAGAGCCTTCACGGTACTTTCCTAGTTATTGTATGAAGACATTTGTATTCTGCATTTAGTAAGTTTCACCTGTACCCTTCCAGAGACACAGGTTCTTAAGTCAAACCAGATGGATTTCTTGCGTTGAACATCAAAAGTGGGGAAACAATGAAAGCACTGAACGCGGTGGGGAGGTAGGAGCTTTTGCTGCTCATTGTTCTCCCATGATGTACCCATTTGGGCATTCTGTGTCTTTGTTCTCCCACAGAAATAAAACTTTGTGCTTCTTTGTCTGTAAATAGCAAAACTTGGGGCAAAACCAAAATGCCCATCAATAGGGAATTTGTTAAATAAGTGATGGAACCCTGGGGTAATGAGGTGCTGGACAGCTGTCCGTCAACACGAGGAGGCTGGCCATTTGCTCACTGGTCCAGGTGTGTCTTCCACACAAACTGAACACATAAGGTGCTACCTTTTATGTAAGAAAGAGTAAAATAGCAACACACACATTTGTATCTGCATAAATAAGTAATAAAAGTGGTTACTTATACAGAGAAGGTGGGTAGGGGAAAGAAATCAGTGGAAAAGGAGGACCACACTCTCCACCAATTGATATTGTTTGGATTTTTGAGCCATAAAAAAGTATCACCTGTTCCTAAGTTTCTGTGATGTGATATTGATATATTCTCAATGTGGGTTGTCAAGCATTTAATGTATTATTCTCGAGTGCAGTTAGGTTGAGCATGTACCAGGTAGGAAAGAGCGTGTTAGAGAATCAGGCGTTTACATCCCAGTGGGGCTAAAACAATGACTAGCACAGAGGAGATGCTTAATAAATATTTGTCGAATGAGGATTTTTATCCCCGTTAGTTTATGATGAGAAATCACAGTAATGTGTCAAAATATCGGAAAAGTTAAATAGAGTGTAGTACTACATATGCATGTGATAGGATGGGGTGGAACTTAAGATAATTACGTTTCAAAAGTAAAGGTGATGCCGGGCGCTCCCAGGTCCGTGAGAGGAGGCCGTCAGCCTCTCCACCCCTTTCCTTCTCAGAGGAAGGAAGACTTCTGAAACCAGAGGCAGGTGAGCTCCACTGCCTGGGGGAAGGACAGTTCGTCTCCTGCGGCTGAGCCCGACTGTTTCTCCCTGAGCTTCTTGGTGCAAATTGTATTGGGAGGAAGTGGTCTCAGGGGGGCCTTCTGAGGCACCAACTGCTTATCACTGAAACGCAAAGTTAGACAACTCAGGGTGGAGGGACAGGAAAAGGGTCGTTTAAAATAAAAGGACCTTGAGGGTAGGAAGAGAGGAGACGGGAAGTCTGCCATATCCTGAGCCAGTAAGGTGAAAAGGAAAAAACGGTGTCAGTGAACATTCTGGTCCAGGAACTGGGAGACTAAGTCCCCTCTGGGGCAGCACCTCGGTAGGCGGGTGTGAGTGCTGATGTCACCATGGGCACTGTGGTGGCTCCCATTTGGGTGTCTAGACCTCTCTGGTGGGTAAATCGAGGCTATAGTTTTCTGTGATTCTAGGAAGTTGGCATTTGCTCCCCCGAAAGTGCTGGATGATGTAAGAAAAACCCTCCTCCCCCCAGTGAGTAAGCAGGCACTCATGGAAGGGGCGAAGCAAGACCAAATTCCTGCTAATCTTAGCAAGAGGAACTTCAGATACTGTATTTTGGGACAGATACTCTGGGTTGGAGGGACAGTATAGCATCTCACACCGTAAAGTCAGATATCTTCTTTATGGTTTTTATTTATTTGTTTATTTGTTTGCAGTTTTTGGCCAGGGCTGGGTTTGAACCCACCACCTCTGGCATATGGGGCTGGCGCCCTACTCCTTTGAGCCACAGGTGCCGCCCTCTTCTTTATGTTTTATACTGAGTTGGATGGTGTCCCCCAAATATTCAGAACCGCCTAAGTCCTCAGATTGTGACTTTATTTGGAAATGGAGTATTTGCAGGTGTCATTAATTAAGAGGAGGTGGTGCTGGACTAGGGTGAACCCTAAAATCCAGTGGTTGATGTCCTTAGAAGAAGGCCCCATGAACATACGAGACACAGACACCCAGGAGAAAAGGCAGAGACTAGCGCTATGCCATCACAAACCAAGCACCACCCAGGATTGCCAGCAACTGCCCGAAGCTAGAAGAGGCAAGGAAGGTCCCTCTCCTAGAACCTTTGGGGGGAGCACGGCCCTGCTGATATCTTGATTTTAAGCTTCCAGCCTCCAGAAAATAAATTTGTTTTAAGTGATGTAGTGTGTACGACTTTGTGATGGCAGCTCTAGAAAAGTAATCCTAAATATCGGAAAAGTTAAATAGAGTGTAGTACTATATATGCACGTGATAGGATGACGGCCTTTCTTTCTGCCCCTTCATCTTTTCTGCTTCTTTGGGGCCTTTCCTGCACCTGCCGTTTGTTCCGTCCCCTCCCCCACCGCCTCTGCCCAGAAGACGGAGAGCGAAATCCGCTTCCTCAGTGAGGTGTTTCTGGGCCATTGTCCCCTCGCGAGGGTAGGTCCCCGGGTCTGCCTGCCTCTCCTTCAGAACGCCTGTCATTCTGGTGTAAGAAGGGTGCCTGGCACTCAGGGAGCCACCTGGGAGCGTTTGTCCTGCCTGCCGGACAGACTGAGGGCCTGCGAGCGCTCCCCTCCCCCACACGCACGTACACTTCTGGCTTAAGAAGTTTACAACTACTGAAAGAGAAAAGAATACACAAAACGTAACACTGCAAAGTTAACAGAATGGTATTCAGGCCACGGCTGAAGCTGGACTACTTATGCAGTTAAAAACTAAAGGTTATTCTACTTATAGTAGCACCTCTGTAAGTCAACCACCAAGGGACCGTAACTATTTGGTCGACATACAGAGGTGGTCGCCATGAGGGCCTAGGCCTCCTCTACTGATATGTACTTGTGATGTGTGTCCAGTCTATGAAAATTAGGTCAACTTAAGAAGGCGGTCAGCAGAGGTGGTCAACTACGGGGCTTCTACATATTTAATTTCCTGAGGTGACTGAACTGTAAGACAGGCCTTGAGAATCCCTCCCTCAGAAGGCGAGGGTTTGTGAGCTGTAATCTATACACAAATCCTCCTATTTAGACAAAGAGATGGTGCTTCTGGCTGAGATGGTGACATGACAGCTCACCGGTCAGGCTGACCTTGGTGATTGTAAATAGACACAAGCAATAATAATACCAAACCGCGCTGGAGAAGTGACAAGGTCACGGCACAAGACTGAAGTGACTCACCGCTCTGGGTATGTGACTTCTTCCTGTAAGGAAAGATAACTTCTAACGGATCGGCTGCTGTTGTCTTGTTGAAATTGAGGAATAGTCTGTTTTACTTCAGATGGAATCATTCATAGGTGTTTATCCTAGCCCCATGGTGTCAAAGACCTGTTGACTTGTCTGCACTACAAGCCACACAGGTGTCTGAGAGGTCACACAGGTGACTGACAGAGCCGGCACCTAGCAACTGCCCCAGCCCTTGATGTGTGTCTGCCTCCACCACTGTGGTGCGTGTGCTGCAATTTCCTTTCTTACTTCCCTCTGCTGTGATAATTGCACACTTGGGGAAAAGCGTCCAAATATCACGAGGAAAACAAGAGAGGAGAAAAGCAATTTCTTAGGGTGCTTCTAGTCACTCGAGTCTTTATTCTGGTGGGCTTCCTCTCTGGCTTCTTATTCTAGGGCTTTACTCCTGGGGCTGGAGTAATTGCATTTCTGCTGTCTCTTACTGCAGTGACCAGAATCGGCTTAGTAATACTATTGTAACACCTCAAAGCTTTCTTTATTCCAGTATATTGGGTTTCTTTGTGTCGTTTATGCTATTGTTACACTCACTTCTCCCGTCCCCGGCCCTTTTCAAGTTTTCTGCTGTTTGCCCACAGGTTTTCTTCCAGACCTGGAATTCCTTGCTGAGTTGTCTGTTCTCCAAGAAAAAAAGGAAAGAGGCTGACACAGGAGAAGCTGTCTCCTTTTTCTTACAGTGCCCCACATTGTCATGGCAGTTTGGCTTATGAATTAATTTTCTGGTGTTGGGCAGTAAACCAGCACGGTTGAGGCACATCTCACACCCACTCCCACGAGGAGCGATTTAAAAGAGCTGTGATTAATCTCTAAGACTTACCCCATTCGGGCTGACCGCTGTGTGGCCCACCTGCTGCTCTTTTGGTGGGATTGTTGGTTTTAAATGAGAAGGAATGATTTTATAGGTTAGATTTTCCAAGGTAGTGATTTAATGGTGCTTGTTATCCTTTTTTTGAAAAGGGGTTTCTTGTTTTGCAATGAGACAAAAGGGGAATTCCACTAACAAATAATGATGAGAGGAGAAAAGTGAGGCTTAAAATACATCAAAATTTAGAAATAGTTCACACGGTATCGTCAGATCTCGATGCCTCTTTAGATATTGGAGCGTGATCACCAATTAATCTTCCTAGTTGCTTTGTTTGAACCTATCTTTGAACACCAGCTCTATGGGAACAGTTGTCAAGGAAACCTGTACAGCCTTGCTCTTCTATGAGTTCATCCAGCTGGTCCCTGGCTCTGCAGCTTGAGTGTGTGGTGGGCTTTCTTGGGAGCTTATTATAGTTTTATCTTCATTAATATGAAGTGAATTAATCTTCACTTGGTGACTTGGGGAAATTTTTTTATAGCTTGTGATGAAGCATCGAAAAACTGAGGCTGTCATTTTGAGCTGGGTTTTCATTGACATGCCTCCGAACACAATTCACTGATGTTGTATGCAATTTGCCACCCCCAAAGATTTTTATACGTGGTTTTAAATAATATCCCAATAAAAGTGTGAGTCATGAAAACTGCTTAGATTTTCAGTTCTGCAAAGATGAGAATTGTGATCTACATATTCTCCGTAGTCTCTATTTCCCCACAGATACCAATGTAAGACCTGTGGATTGAGAGATTCACACCCTCTCAGTATGAATCTTGGAATGTTTCTGCACAACTTTCAGATTTTCGTTTGCTTAAGCCACTGTCTTCTGGTATAAAGGTTTTACACATCATTTCTCATTTGTTTCGTTTGGGGAAATCCATAGTAGTCTATTATTTGGCTCTCCTCTAAATTTAACTATTCTCTAAAGTCATCTTTTAAGTGAAATGAGATATGGGGAAAAATAGTTTTGTTTTCAATATAGTAAGAAGTTTAATCCTCTTTCCTAGCTCAGCAACTTTGTACTAAGACCTGTGAGCTGTTAAGTTCAAAGTCAAAATGAAATAGCTTACTTTTAGTTCTACCCATCCATCCATCAATCTATCTATGCTCCATCCATCCCACTCATTCACCCAACACTTACCTTGAGGAAGCCTCCCATAGTAATGAGACGTGTAACTTTAATTAAAGGCCATGTGATAGATCAAATTGGAGTGACTGCTTTATGTGAGCTTCCTACTGTTGCTAAGAAGCTGCATTTCTCTAGACAGACACGTATGTACACACACACACACAGTTTCCTTCTGTATCTTTTGTTACCGGATATTCACTTAGCTAATCTACACAGCTCATCTGGAGACAGCCTAAAAGGGCTGCTCCTGAGACAGCAGCATAGCCCATGGGAAGGGCTGGCTCAGCGCCTCTCCACCAACGGACCTCCCAGACCTTGCAGACTGTCATTGCAACTTCACACACAGATACAGCCTGGTTTTGCAGGAGGCTGTCTACCCCGATATTCTGATCGCAAGAATCTTGTTTTCACCATTGCAGGATGCATTTCCAAAGTTTTATTCTTCAAAGTGTTCGTTATTCTAAATTTGGGGGACAGAAGGTATATGACTATGGCTCCATTTACTCCCAGAGTTTTGGTTACTTTCTAGATGATACTTTTTCAGAAGAAGCCTCAGTCTTTGCCCCTGCTCTGGATCTGTTTCAATTCCTACAGTCTTTTGTTTGGCGACCAAAGTCCTGAAAGTCGCCAGCCAAAGAGAGAAACACTGTGATCTGATAGCATGCAGCTCTGTAACGTCCTGTTACAATTAGTCCCGAGAGCAGCACGTTTTCATGAGCTAGACAAGATCGGTTCAAGCTCACGAAGTAGCCAGGGGTAGATGTACCAGAGGCAGAGAAGAGGTGTAGGGAGAAAAATCACAACACCCCCCTGTTCATTGCCCTTTGTCCAATATGCCATTAATATGCCTGTGATCCCCAGAGAACAAAAGGTTCGTTTCCAATTCAGCTTAACTAAACATTTATTTATTAAACACCTTGTATATGATAGTTTCTGTGTAGGACAGTAAATGAAATGAGGAACTTGGAAAAATAATTTTGTCTCTAATACAAAATTACAGTAAGAAATAGTAGACGGACTGTCCTGGCTTGACAACTTTATACTAATAACCGTGAGTTATTGGGCAGAATACAGAGAAGAATTTGACATGTGAGCTGCCCTCTAAGAGCTTACAGGTTACTGGAAGAGACAAAATATGTGTTTTTTCATTCCGTGCAGATGTATGGAGCATTTGTTGTGTACCTCATGCATTTTGCTCCAGACATACCAAACCACCTGTTGTTCCCCAACCCCCCTGTGCTGTTACATGTGCCCATGGTCACCTTGTACTGGTAGGGTTGAGGAAGGAAGAGAAGAGGGACTCATTAATGAAGCAAGGACCTGGTGGGAAAAGGTAGGAGCAATGAAGAACACAGGAGGAAGGCAAGTGAGCCTCTGCTGTGACCTAGGGAGGGGTGCACGGATTATCCAGTGTCGACCGACAAACAAGCTGTTGGTAGAAAAGGCAGGATGTTGAATACAGGGGAACATTGCATCTGGCCGTTTATGCCCCCACAGAATTCCTCTAGTGGGCAATTTGGGGTCAGGAACTTTCCAGTGCGCTGACCGAGACTTTCTCCAGCTTCTGCTGCAGCCTGAGGCCCTTTCTACCCGAGCCCTCCTTCCCTCTCTCCTGGCACAGGTGTCAGAACCTCTCCCCGACCAAGCCTGCTCCCTTGCTCTCTGTCCTCACAGGCATTTCCCAGGCCACAATGCCCAGCTATTTTTTGCTGCAGTTGTCACTACCGTTTTACGTGGCCGGGGCTGGGTTTGAACCTGCCACCCTCAGTATATGGGGCTGGCGTCCTACCCACTGAGCCACAGGCGCCGCCCTGGAAGAGAAATCTTTAAGAACGCCATCACCTAGGAGGCATCCTGTGTCTGTGCCATTTCTTCTCCTTCTTCTTTCAGTTTGACTCATGAACCACTTCATGGCTGGAACAGAGACCAGGGCCATAGAGCAGGAAGACAGAGTTCTTCCTACCATAGACAACGCCAGCCCTGATCCACCTACATGAGAAAGCTCTGTATTATTTAAGCCAATTTCCTGGACATTTCACATACAACCAATTATAACTGATACAGGTAAGTTATTCATACAGACATAACAATCTCCTGGGAGTGAGCAGAGAGAATATGAGATGATAAAGTGCTTCGCATACAGGGGTGGGGGTGTGTGGGGGCTGTGGACGAAAGGAACAAGGACAGAAATGGCAGTGACGTTGCTGTGTACGTGTCAGGGAGGAAGGCTGAAAGGTTTCATTTGTTACATGAAAGAGTCAAGAACCGAAGTGATAGGAATCAATCTTAGTGTTTTTGAAGTTCCAGAACTTCCAAGTTCAGCCGCACTTTCCCTTCCTCACCTCTTTACCACTTCTAAAATGCTACCTGATAACAGGACCAAGTGTTCTGAACTCCCGTGAAACTATATGATTTGATAATAAGCGTGTTTCTGTTGACAAGTCAGAATCCCTGAAATTAGAACAGCCCTCAAAAATGGAGGCTGTGTGTCCAGGTTCTCTAAGCCATTATCCACTTTTTATAACTAAGTTAATTTTGTTCTTAGGATCTGGGGGTACTTATGCCACCTTGAGGGAATTAGAAAAAATGTGGAATGAGCGCTGCAAAAATAGGACTAAAAATTACGACCTTAGATATTTCCCAAAGTGCATGGGCCGTGTGCTAGCCTGGGGGACCCAGCCACCCTGCCTGCAGCCCCAGTCTCCTATTCAGAGCACAGACAGGCCCGGAAGGCTGACTAGCCCAGCACCCGCCGCTAGTAATGCGTTTGAATTCCAAGGTTAATGAATAGACTTTGAACCTTTCTGGTGCTATTTTTGCCTCACTGCTCCAATGAGTTCGGATGTTTTCTTCCAGCTGATTGGGATTAAATGTGCTTTTCCAAGTTCCTGTTGAGCAAAGCCGGAGACCTGCACTTCTCATTACCGGCAGTGCTTGTTCCCCACAGTCCAGCAGCTTCTCCCCCTCCCCAGGGTGGCCTGGAGGAGCCCCTGGGGGGGGGGTCCTGGGGGGAAGTCGGGTGGCCGCAGGAGCCTTCCTTCCTAAACTCTGCTTCTCTTTGTCACAGCCATGGACAGGGCAGCCAGGGAGGGTGTTCAGGGGATTCTCCTCCTCAGCCAGTAGGTTACCATGTGAAATTTATGAAATGAGTACCAAGGTGCATTGGTCAGGAGCCTTATAGGGAAGTCAGTACAATCGAATTGGGTGATTTGGGGAAAGTTTAATAAAGCTGGTTGGATTCTCCAGGAAACAGTTGCTGGGATGGAGTTAGGAGTGTGGAGTTGGGAGTTAGGATTTGCTGGGGCTGTGTCTGTGGGAGATAAAGGGGCATGAAGCAGGGATGAGGAGGGAGAGCCTTAAGCTGCAGCTGCAGATCTGATACCTGGGGATGGGGGTGGGGAAGAGAGGTGGAAGCCGGATGGGGCCAGGAAGCCTCAGAGCACCAGTCCGATGCCACCAAGTCTTAGCCAACCCAACAGGAAGCTGGAGGCAAAGGCTGCCAGTTAAGGAGTCCCTGCTGCCCCCAGCCCTTGTCCTCCTACAACAATCAGTCATCGGCTGGGGCTGTTCAGGAAGAGGGTGGCCAAACCACAGCGGCAACTAGCACAGGACAGGTCAGGAAGGCTGAGCCTCAATGAACGGCTGCCTTGCTGCTGAATGACGAGATGTTCCCCCAGAGAAGACAGAGCAGGGACCCCTCTCCGGCTGCCAGGTGGGCTCCTCACAAACACGTGGGTAGGATAGAGGGAACCGCCGGGAAGAGAGGGCTGTTCCCCTCATTAAACAGACTGTAGGTGGGGGAGGGGACACACCGGTGCTGCTCCCCATTCTTGGTAGAATGCTCCCCCTTGGCCTCCCGGGGCACATAGCAGGCTGGAGGCAAGGACAGCCTCAGAGGTGGCGCAAAGTCTCTACGGGAGACGGAGAACCCGGGGGGGAAGGCCTGAGTCAGGGAGAGAGGTTTCTTCTCTTGCCAAGCTTCTGCCAGCTGTCTGCATCCCAGAGTCACTTCCCAGCTCTGCACCCCCTCAGTCACTGCACTCGCCAGAGACAGGGCCTTGGGAACAAGTGGCACAGAGAGAAAGAGGGGAGAGGAGGGAGGGAGAGAGAGGCCGAGGGATGGAGGGGTGGGTGCACTTCACACGCAGGGGCCACTCACACGCATCACATGTGCACACCAGCCCCGTTCTACTCTCCTAGGTCTCACACGTGAGGTGAGAGATGGACAAAAAAGGGCCCAGAACTTGAAACAGTGACGTTCCCGAGGCTCCTTATACACCTGTCTTTGTGGGCCAGATCTCCTGATGCTTGGCAGAGGCCCGTGGCCATCGGTACACAGGGCCCCTTAGATCTTGTCTCGTCCTGCAGAGGGCTCTTCTGTTATCAGCTCACTTATCTTGTGACGCTATTTCACAGACTTCAGAGCCACAGGAAGCATTAGTTCTGCTTCCGAGGAATGGACAATGCTGGGCAAATGACTTTTGGCAGGGAGCAGTTAAGATAATTTTTTAATGATACAAATAGGACTCAGCCAATGGTGTTCAAAACAGGACCGCCGGAGCTGAATCAGGAGCTGACAGCGGCTTTGTCTCCTAACTTAGTTTGACTGAGTGAGACATTTGATTTGAGCTCCTGTTAAAGGGAAGTAATGTATTCAATTGTTTTGATGATGCTTGGCCTAGTTCAGTGACAGAATGTAAGTTGGTCTGTGACACTGACCATCTCCCTCTTCTGCCCCACCCCCGTGTAATCCTCATTAAGTTCCATGCCAGTTTTTTAAGTGCAGGCTCTGGATTTTTCTATAATGTCTGCAAAAGTTAACTGGTGAAAAATGTTTAAATGATGTGAGTATATTCAGAAAATGGAATGGGAAGTTGGGGAAGGTTTAATTCCCTTCCAGGTATATTTGTTTCCTTCTTAAGGGTCAATATCCTTCTCCTGCCAGGCTTAGTCCTACACGTTTGCCATAGGGGAGCTAAGTAAATTCTCATTTATTGTTATTACTAAAAAAGAAAGGTGACACGTTCTCTAGTGCTGTTTGCTATTGGGAAGTTGATGTGTCGCTGATTCTGTAAGGCAGCCCTCTCTGTGGAATCACCACTCGTACAGGTGTAAGATGGGGAGACCCAGATGAGATGCTAATTCGTAACGGAGTGGGGGACCAGGAAAGAGCAGAGGGCATCGCCTGGCTTTGTCTTCTGATAGCCTTGTTTGGGATTTTGGAAACTCTACATTACAGTTTTAGTCTTTAATATAATAAAAGGCCGTCTAAAAGAAGACTTTTAATTTATACTTCTATATATATTTTTTTAATCGTTGGGGATTCATTAAGGGTACAAGAATATATTAGTTTTTTTACAATTCAGGTTAATGCAAGAGTACAAACAACTAGGTTATAATGTTTGCATTTGTAAGGCAGAGTCCCTCTTGTAGTTACGGCCCCCACCAAGAGGTCTGCTATATACCCTTACATGGAGCCCATTAAGTGGGAGCACACCCATCCTCCTTCCTCTTCCTCTCCCTCAATTCCCCTCCCCCAACTCAAATTAAATGGAGTTTTTCTCCTGTGTGGGTGTGAATTAAATCACCTACTGGCTTCATATTAGTACTGACTACATTGGATGCTTGCTTTTCCCTTCGTGTGATACTTTACTAGGGAGAATGTGCTTCAGCTCCATCCAGGTTAATACGTCAGATGTAATCCCCATCTTTTATGGCTGAATAGTATTCCGTGGCATACATATACTACAGTTTGTTAATCCATTCTTGGGTTGGTGGGCATTTAGGTTTTTCCACATCTTGGCAATTGTGAATTGAGCTGCAGTCTGTATTAGTTTTTTAAGTGCTGTAATAAATACCACAAATTGGGTGGCTGACACAGCAGAAATTTTTCTCTCGATCCTGAGGACTGGAAATCAAGGCATCAACAAGATTGATTTCTTCTGAGGCCTTTCTCCTTGGCTGGGAGACAGCTCCTTCTCCCAGTGACGCCACACAGTCTTCCTGTGTGCCTCCTAATCTCTGCTTCTGAGGACACCTGTCAGATCGGATTACGGCCCATCCCAATGACCTCATTTTAATTTAATTACCTCTTTAAATACCTTATCTCCAAATACAGCTACATTCTGAGATACTAGGGGGTTAGGATTTTAGCACAAGAATTTGGAGACACAAAATTCAGCTCATGATACTGTCCTTGCCTATTTCACTTCTTGGTATAGTCTTATTCTTACAGTGTAGTGGGTGACCCTGGGGCAGGGGGCAGGTACAGCCTTATAACCCCACCCACTCCAGGCCGCTGTGTGACTGCACCCTCCTGACAAGAGTTAAGCTCGTCTTGCATTTTCCCTCAGATGTGCTGCTTAAAAATTTTGTGAAAACTTTCGTAAGTTTTCTAGGAGCAGGCAGGTAGATTACCTGAGCCAGAGTGAGCCCTCGCCTTGAAAAATAGCCGGGTGTTGTGCAGGCACCTGTGGTCCCAGCTGCTTGGGAGGCTGAGGCAAGAGAATCGCTTAAGCCCAGAAGTTGGAGGTTGCTGTGAGCTGTGACTCTACCGAGGGCGAGAAAGTGAGACTCTGTCTCAAAAAAACCCCAAACCTTTCATAAGTTGAGGCATGTTTTCAAGGCCTTCTATTTGTAACCTCATTAGATCAATCTGGTTCAACTTTTATGTAACAAACTTGTGAGTTGTTGTTCAGTTGCCATGGAGCCCCAGGTGGAAGGCCATATAACCCGAGCATGCCTGAGTGAACCACGCATGCAACCATGAGCGGAACCGAAGTGCTTAGGCTGAGGGGACGGAATTAAGAAGCGGACACCACACGGCAGGAGGCAGGATCTAATCAGATCCAGCTCTGGCATCACTGGAGGGCAGGATCAAGTCAGATGATGCCTCCTGGAATCACATCACTGAAAGATACAATCAGGTCATGCCTCATAACCCCGTGCTTATAAAACCAGCCCAACCTTCTTGTTCCGGATGCACTGCTTTGGAAACTGTCCCCCGTGTGCTCCTTAACTTGTGCCAACCCTTTGTGGTAACCGACCTGGGTGTGTCTGTTGACTTGATATCTGCCAAGTGAGCAAATCTCTCCCTTGGGGAGGTAACATTATAAAAAAAGATCTGTATTAAACACTTCTGTAAAATTAATTATCTTCTAATTTATTTACTTTTTTTTTTTTAATTTATTTACTTTTGTTAAGTTTGGATTTCTGGGTCAATCTTTTTTTCTTTTCTTTTCTTTCTTTTTTTTTGAGACAGAGTCTCAAGCTGTCATCCTAGGTAGAGTGCTGTGGTGTCACAGCTCACAGCAACCTCAAACTCTTGGGTCTAAGCAGTTCTCTTGCCTCATCCTCCCAAGTAGCTGGAACTACAGGCACCCACCACAATGCCTGGCTATTTTTTGGTTGTAGTTGTCATTGTTGTTTGGCAGGCCCAGGCTGGATTCGAACCTGCCACTTCCGGTATATGTGGCTGGCGCCCTAGTCGCTTGAACTACAGGTGGCAAGCCTGGGTCAATGGTTTTCTAAAAGAACAATCTACCAGTATTCATAAACAATAATAGCTCAACAAAAAATTTGGAGGTCTTGCTACTTGCTAAGCTCTCTGCTAGGAGTTTAGGATACAAGTGTATACATGACAAATGTGGGCCCTGCCTGCCTGGGGTTTCACATTTAACAGGGCAAAGATACAGCAATGCTACATAGAGTTCTCTCTGCATTGCAGGACATTTCAGCCAGCCATCCACCCACCCATTCAGTCATCTATACATTCAGTAAATATTTAATGAGCACCTGCTGCCTTTCAGGCCTGTGTAGACCATGAAAACACTGGTGAATAAGACAGTCAGGTCTGCATGACTCTTAAATGTGACTCTTAGCATATTGGATTTGTCTGTTGTTTTGTTTTCTCTTTTTGAGACAGAGTCTCATTCAGTTGCCTTGGGTCAAGTGCCATGGCTGGCATGTCATAGCTCACATGGGCTCTTGGGCTCAAGCTATTCTTTTGTCTCAGCCTCCTGAGTAGAAGGGACTACGACACCTGACAGGTGAGTTGCCTGAGCTCAGTAGTTGGAGACCAGTCTGAGCAAGAATAAGATCCTGTTTCTCTAAAAGAAAAAAAATTAGCATATTGTTTTCTAGACATAGCTTAATAGATTGACAGAACTGAGCCAAAGGTGGTCAGAAGTAGGTGTCATTTGGGAAACCCCGCTCTGATGAAGTTTTTAACGTTTCTTTTATGTTTTTTTCTGGTTATTCTTTCTGAAAGTAGTATACTGAGCAAATTTTCGGAGATTGAAGGTGTTATAACATTTGCAGGCTGGTTGGCGGAGGCTCTGAAGTACGTCGGAGGTCTCTCACATCTGATATGCTTTCATTTGATTTCCCTTTTGATGCAAAAGAAATGTTTAAAATGCACAACAATCAGTGGCAAAGAAACATTAGTAAGAGGTGTCCTCCTCAATTAGTGCTGTGTAGCCATGTCAGGAGCGTTCATCTCATTTAGAGCTGGGAAGACAAGCGAGATGGAGGCTAGCAAAAAATAGATAAATGTGCATACTTTCAAAAGAGTAATTATATTTTTGCACCTCTTCAAGCTGTCCTATTTTCCCATTCTCCTTTTTTTATGTGGCAGTGCTAAATTTAAAGCGGATGGAAAAGCAACAGACTGCATGTTACAACAAATGACACTGTATCAAGCAGATTAACCAAGACAAGTTTGTTGGGGAGGTTTTAATTATCTGAGCTTTGTGCGTATTCAGCCAGATTCTTAATGCGGAGCGTGGAGCTTTGGCAGCCAAATGATTATGGCGTGTGATGGTGACTGACCTTATTTTGAAGAGAGTTATTATTTCCAAGTATTATAATGCTACAGCTTCCTGGGACACAGCAACGCTCATTTTAAGGACATCTTTTAGATGGAAATTTAAAAAACAATGCAATAAAAAGCAAAACAAAAACAGAAAAGTTAAACCATTTAGAAATAGTTAGCTTTTAAAATGGCAGGGTATGAATATCCATCAGCTTCATGGCTGTATCTCCACCTACAACTGTTTACAAAGACTTCAACATAGTTTGAAGTTTGCTGAACAACGCTCTAGTCTCCAGGCTCTTCACCTATGCATCCCCCTTATTGTTTTCTTGGGAGATAAAGTTAGGATAGCTTTTGGTCACATCATTTGCCTGAGTAAAGCAGAATCTAGCATTTTCTAAGCTTGTTTGCTATGATTCCTGTAATTTCTTTTTTTTTTTCCTTTTTGTAGGGACAGGGTCTTGCTATTTTGCTTAGACTGGCCTCAAGAAACCTTCCTACCCTGGTTTCCCAAAGTGCTGGTGTTAGTGGCCTCCAAGTTCTTGGTGACCATCGGGAAAAGAATTTCAGGACACACCATGTAAGCCAAGTCCTGACAGCTTGTTGTTGTTGTTGTTGTGGAAGGTGAAAGTACACTCTCAGAGGGGAAGTTGGGCAGACTTGAAAAGGAACTGGAGGAGGTGGTTATAGGTCCTTTGAAGTTTTACAAATTGAGGGGAAGAATATTCAAGGCTAAGGAGTTGGCTTTTAGTAGGAATTTGGGTAGTAATTCCTAGAATTGGGTTCCCTCCTATTTTTATACTTACTATGTTTATCTTGGGACTGTCATGGTTATGTCAAAGGCAGAGACATTTTTAAGCTTCAATGTAAGTGATATTTTAATTAGTCAAAGTTCATGGAAGATGACAAAGTGAAATCAGTTCTTGCTTGTAGTTATCGGTTCTTCCAGCTTTCAGCTTCTGCCTGAGGGTTGTTTAACGTTTAGAGTCCTCTGAGCCCTGTGTCCTAGTCCCATACTGGGATTACAGGCGGGAGCCACAGTGGGGGCCCATTCCTATAGTTTTTGATCAAGAGATCTCAGCAATCATCGGCTCTTGCTCTTACATATTAGGGATAAACAAGGAGAGGTTTTGTATATTTTTCTTGAGGTTGTTCATCTCCCAACAAACGAAACAAAGTAAGGATCTAAATATTTCTGGGTTGTGAAGATAGGGGACAAGGAGTCATGTAATATGGAAACAAAACCACTTTAAATGGGCCACTGCAGTGTGAAGACTGGCCCAAGTCCCTGGCTTCAAAGGGATGGAAAGGTGGTGGAAGGGGTCCCATAAAGCCTCACTTCAAGATTGTCCACGTAGAGACAAAATTGAGGGCTTCACTTTCAACACAGTGATTTGAAATCATCCCAGGAGCGGGGACACATTCTTAGGAGCTGATTCTGAGAGTTTGAGTCTGACAGCAGCTGGGTCTGGCAGGAGCTGTGGAGAACATGAGAGACGTGCTCCCGGGCTGACTGCACGTTGAGGTAAGTACTTGACGAGGCTACAAACGCCCTCTACTCAGCTCTAACAAGACCTTCTCAACGTCGTGGGCAGTGACTGCTGGGCCAGGAAGGGAACGAGTTGTATCCCCTCACATCAGGCACGGGAGCCTATTTGCTGGGACCGGAGAGCCTTTGTCTGCACAGCCATCCAAGTTTGCCTGGCGACACTGGGTATCCCGGGTAGCCCAGTTCATCCTCCAGCAACGATCACCACACGTCCCTGGGAGGAGCCCCCTCTGCCCACGTCACATGCAGAATGGCCGCACAGCCCAGGATAAGGAAGCACTCTCCACACACAGCCTGTGTCTTGTCATTTGCCGTGAGCACAGACTTAGTGAAACCAGGTAGTAAAACTACAACCATGTCCTGCCCCAGGGACCCCGGTCATTTTGCCCACCAGCAGCATGGGGGGCGCCGGCTCTGCCAGTGTGTTGAGCAGAAAAGCTCCATGTGAGCTGTCTCTTAGTGACAACAGAAATGGTTGCTTCACAGAGGACGGGAAGCTCTGGGTGGAGGAGACATCTGTTTGGCAGACTGGGGCTGTGGGGAGCTGGTGGTGGAAGGCAATGGCGTCTTTTTCCTGTGGTAGGCGCGCGGATCAGGACCTGTCAGGGAGGGAACTCAGGGCAGAGCACTCGCAGCCTTAGCTGGTCCAGGCTGCTGTTAGCTGCCTTCTTCCTTTTGCATCCTGGAGGTAGTCACAGGCAGGATGTGGCTGACTGCTTTTCCAGATGGGGAGTCCAGGCTCGGTGAGAAGGGAGAGTAGGAGGAAAGGGGGGCTGCGCCAGAGCCCACGTCGGCTATCTCCACGGTCAGGAAGGCTGCACTGCCACGCCCAGAGACCCCACTGAGACCCCCACAGACCAGGTCCAGCACTGAGACACCCAGAGAGTCACACTCTGACACACACAGACCATCACTGCCACCCCCAGAGTCCCTCACTGAGACCCCACAGACCAGTCTGGGACCACAGTCCAGCACTGAGACACCCAGAGACCCTCACTGTGTCACCCAGAGACAAGCACTGCCACACCCAGACACCCCCACTGCGACACCCAGAGTCCTGCACTGTGGCACCCAATGAGATCTGCACTGAGACCCCCACTGCGACACCCAGAGACCCCCACTGTGACACCCAGAGACCACCATTGTGACATCCAGAGACCCCACACTGTGATATCTAGACATCCCCACTGTGACACCCAGAGACCCCCACTGTGACACCCAGAGACCCCCACTGTGACACCCAGATGCCCCCACTGTGACACCCAGATGCCCCCACTGTGACACCCAGACACCCCACTGTG
>CAUYON010180349.1:0-14804 GCA_963573935.1 Arctocebus calabarensis
TGTAGTCCCAGCTACTAGGGAGGCTGAGGCAAGAGAATCGCTTAAGCCCAAGAGCTGGAGGTTGCTGTGAGCAGTGTGATGCCACAGCACTCTACCCAGGGCGATAAAGTGAGACTCTGTCTCTACAAAAAAAAAAAAAAATAGAAGATGTAAGACTCCTTTAACAGATTTAGTACCAAATACTGAATTCCAGAAACACATGACATAAAGATAACTTATGTAATTTCTTTTTTTTTTTTGAGACAGAGCCTCAAGCTGTCACCCTGGATCGAGTGCTATGGCATCACAACTCACAGCAACCTCCAATTCCTGGGCTCAAGCAAGTCTCTTGCCTCCGCCTCCGAAGTAGCTGGGACTACAGGCACCGGCCACAACACCCGGTCATTTTTTGGTTGCAGCCGTCATTGTTGTTTGGCAGGCCCGGGTTGGATTCGAACCCGCCAGCTACGGTGTATGGTGGCTGGTGCCTTAGCCCATTGAGCCACAGGCATCGAGCCAATAAATTTTAAAAGAATGAAATTATGCAAAGTATTTTCTTTGACAAGAATGAAATGAAACCAGAAATGTAGCAGGACCCACTGTGAGGCTCCAGTATAATGGTTAGCATTCTGGAATCTGAAACTAGAGATGTACAATAATAATACAGTTATTGGGAAAACAGGTTGGTGATTACTTAAAAAGTTAAAATAGAGTTAAAGTTAAAGTTAAAATGACCTAGTAATTCTACTCCCAGGTATATAGCAAAAAAAAAATTAAAGTGATGTATGTAAATAAATACTTAAACACAATTGTTTATAATAGCACTATTCACAATGGCCAAAACTGGAAATAATCTAAAGGTCCATCAATGGAAAAATAGATTAACAAATTATGACAGATGTATACACCTGTATTCACAATGGAATATTCAGCCATCAGGAATATATACCAATATGTTGTATAAATTAAATATTATGTATAGTATATACTTTATTACATTTTTTTTATTGAATCATAGCTGTGTACATTAGTTCAATCATGGGGCACAGTGTGCGGGCTTCACATGCAATATGAGATATTTTTATCAACCTGATTGACATAACATTCATGAGATTTTCTCGTTTACTAGATGAAAACATTTTTGATCCGTATTTAGAAGTTTTCTCCTGACCCTTCAAATATGTACCACACATGTGATCTCACCCTTTGTCCCATCTCCCTCCCACCCTCTCTCTCCCTTTCCCTCCCTCTCCCCTTTCCCCGTCTTCCTGTGCAATAAATGGGTTGTAGCCTTCACTTGAACGATAAAGAAATTGAGTTTAGAGTCTTTGGAATTCCAAAAATAATCCACACAAAGATCTCCAATGTTGGCATGTCTTCTGACTCTCCTCTCAGCAATCACATGAGGAATGGCAATGAGCTTTACACCAACATTAGCTGAGAGTAAAATATAATGAAAGCCAGTTTATTTTTAATAATCTGGGCCACATTATAGCTATCATTTAATGTAGTCACACTGTATTTCATCAGATTTTAATCTAACATAGCTAATCGCAGCTAATCTCCTCTGATGTAGGTTTTTTGAGTTTTCTGCCTAAGAAAATCAACGACGCTATTGCCCAGGAGAGAGACCCAATGAAAGTCACATTTAGAGTTTCAGAGTTTTAAATTTTTTGAAATTTATAAATGACAAAACAAGAGTTTTGTTAAAAAAAATCTATCCTTTAATGTAAGCCATTAGCAAAGGGAAATTTTGGTTTACTATCTATGGTGGGTTGTTGGTGATCCTCATCAAAATGTAAGTTCATCTACTACCTGTGTGGGGGGTGATTATATTAGGGGAATGGGTATTTGCATTAGGGTTAAGGTCTTGAGATGAGATTATCCTGGATTAAAGTGATCCTCATTCCAAGGACAACATTCTTGTAAGAAAAAAGATATGGACACAAAGAAGGAGGCCATGTGAACAGAGACCAGGAGATGCTATGTTGCCACAAGCCAAAGACCACTTGGAGCCCCTGGAAACTGGAAGAGGCAAGGAAGGGTTCTCCCATTGCATCTATAGAGGAAGCATGGTGCTGCCAACACCTTGATTTCAGCCTCTGGCCCCCAAAATTGGGAGAGAATAAATTTTCTTTATTTTAAGCCACCAAGTTTGTGGTAATTTGTTACATTAGTCTAGGAAATAAATGCAAGATATTCAAAGATCACTGATAAAGGATGAATTCAAAGGAATGAATGTTTAAAAGAGAAACCCTTCTCCACTAATCAGTGGAGGAGGAAGGCCTTCCTCCTATCCACCCTCCACACCAACCAACTTGGAAACTGCCATGAGTTTACAGCTTTTAGAGTATGTAAAGTTGAGAAGTAAAAGCATTAAAGAAACTATAGAAAGTACTCATTACTCATTGTGTCCTGAGCATTTCTTATTCTGTTACACTTCTATGCCTTTGCAAATGTTGTTGTCTCAGCTTGGATGGCCTTTTCTAGTGGGTAAACCCCATATAAACTTCAAGGTGAAGGTCAAGCGTTGTCATCATGCCACAAAGCTGCCTTCTCCACACACATCCATAAGGCTTAATCATTCCTTATTCTGGCATCTACAGCATTTTTTACTTAGCTCTGTTACAGCTAATGTCACATCATTTTGTGGGGTTTGGTTTATAAAACTATCTCCTCCAGTAGGCTATGGGATTTGTAAGTACAGCACTATGACCTAATTGTTCCCAGCATCTCTATATATGGTCTCCAGTCATTCGGTGGTCTGTCTTGGGTTTCCTTACACCATCGGGGCTAGATTCCAAGTTCTAGGAAGCAGAAGCTGCCAGTTCTCCTAAGTCCTAGACTTCAAAATCCCAAAAAGTCATTCTTTTTATTTTATTCAATTAGTCAAAGCAAGTTATAAGGCTATCCTTGATGCAAAGGGTGGAGAAATAGTTCTTACATCTTAAATAAGTAAGATGTAATAGTTCTTAAGTAATATGTAATAGTTCTTACATCTTAATAGATCTTAAAAACTACAAGTTTGTACAGAGAGAAAAGGAATTGTTGGTGGCTATATTTAGAGACTAACTTACGTTGCCTGAGTTTTAGGCCCCAGCTCTGTCTCTGACTAATAGTATGGCTTTGGTTACAGATACATAATCCCTACATCTCAACATACTTTTCTATAACACTGGGATAAAATTATCTACTTGATAAGCCTATCAAACAAACAAAAGGAGATATTACAATTTATTTCCTGTGGTTCTTTCCACTTCTAACAAATGGCAACTATATTCCATCTTCTCATGAAGGGGGGTGCATTAAAAAACATAAAGTCAGTAGGTAGATGGCTAAAAGGAAAAAATGCTAAGGGACACATGGGTAGAAAAAAGGCAGAAGGACAATAAAGACAAATTTTATTGACTTTAATCAATTTTGCCTAATCTTGTTAATTTGGGGCAACTATAGATGAAATAACCAAATTTGTGAAGTATTTTGGTTATTCAGCACCTAAGTATATTCATGTCTGTAAATTGCAAAGTAAAGTTTCAGTATATATATTGTAGGTTCACATGATTTGTTTTTTAAAACAACTTCTGTTTCTGGCCATTAAATCAATGTATGCCTATTAAGAATATTTTAGGTATTATGGAAAAGGAGTAAGAAGAAAATAATTATCTATAATGCTATTGCAAAAGATAACTACTAGGTTGGAAGGACCTGATGGCTCATGCCTGTAATCCTAGCACTCTGGGAAGCCAAGGCAGGTGGATCCCTCGAGCTCAGAAGTTCAAGACTAACCTGAGCAAGAGTGAGACCCTGTCTCTACTCAAAATAGAAAAAGTATTGTGGTGGGTTCCTGTAGTTCCAGCTACTTTGGGGGCTTAGACAGGAGGATTGCTTGAGCCTGGGAGTTTGAGGTTCCTGTGAATTAGGCTGAAGCCACAGCACTCTAGACCAGGTGATAGAGTAAGACTCTTATCTCTAAAAAAAACCCAAGCAAACAAAAAACATGGTAATGACTAGAAATATACAAACTTTTTTTGCAGTTATTTTTGTCATCAAAATACTCCTGCAGGGCTGGCTTCATGAATGTACAACTTGATGCCACCATACTCAGAAGTACCTCATTCCTGTCTCCATCTTGAAATTCTTAACAATTTTTGAACAAGGGTTCTCAAATTTTCATTTTGTATGGAGCCCTGCAATTATGTAGCCAGTGCTTGATGCATATGTGTGTATGTAGGTATGTGTCTGCTTATAAAAATATGGATGTAAGTATATAAGCATTCATGCATTAATAATTTAAGTATATTTAAAACTATGTATTTTATTTACATATTTTAATAGTTTCTTCATCCATGGATTTCATGTTTTAATTATTATATTCCTATTCAATTTTCAAGCTACTACAATTCTGCTTATACAAATTATTTTATAGCACATATCTTTGTGCATACCATTTTTTCCCTTCATAGTTTATTTATTTCTGTAATAGAGAACTCTGGAAATGGAGTTACTGTATCAAAGGCTCTAAGTATTTTTAGGACTGGAAATACATTTTCAAATTGATGGTTTTTTAGCAAAACTGTTGAGATTTATAGACCAAAGAATGGTCAAGGAGGTTGCCTGATGTATATTTTGTAAAAGACCACTAACAAAGAGAAGTCAGTTATAGAGGCAAGATGCACAGAGGGTAAGAACGTGAAGTTTGAATTCCTATTTCAATTTTAATATTATCCCTACTACTTACTAGCTGGGTGGTGATTTGGTACAACCTCTATGTGCCTCTATTCCCTTACCTAAAAAAATTGGGGATAGCAACATCTGCCTGGTTAGAGGAACCATGGAGACAATTTTGAGCTTGCATCCTTCAACAAATTTGAAGAGAACACTGATGCTGTGCTGGCCATCTGTTAGGCCCTGTGGATAAAGCTGTCATTCCAGCAAATTAAGTCAGTCAGTTGGTCTTCTGGGGCCTAATCATCTGGGTACCTCTCTTCATCTCAGATGTGTCCTCTTTTGGGAGAAAAATGATAAAATCATATGACAGCAAAGAACAGGAGAGGCAGTAGCAAGAGACGCGGGAAGGGTAGATTTTGGAGGATCTTCTATAACATGTTAAGAAGTTTCATCTTTATCTTAAGACTCATTGCAGGATTTTCCACAGGGGAATTGCATAATTAAATTTGCCTTTTTACGTGTATAGATAGATGTAGCTGCATCTGAATAAATGTTTTTTGTTAAGTGAAGGTTAGCATTCACAAAAAAATTTAGAGACATTTGCAAAAGCTAAAACTGAGAAAGAATTGCTAAGTTTCTAAAGAAATTCTTAGATGTCAGCAATGAAAAAAATATTAAAAACTCAGTAGGCAAAAGATTTGAATAAATAGAAAATCCAAATAGGTAGGAAAATTATGAATAAATGCTCACCCTCAAAAGCTATTGTAAGGATGCTAATTAAAATGACGGAAACTATCTTCCACCCATTAGGCAAAAATAGAAAGCTCAATGGTATCAGTTGCTGGGGATCTTCATTCATACATTTAACAGGTGTTGGCTGAGAACTAGTCATGTACCAGATCCTGTGAGAGCACTGGGAATACAGCAGTGAAAACAAACAACAAAACAAATAAAAAAACAGGTAAAACCTCTACCATGATAATTTAATTAGAGACAGTACAAGTAAGACACAAGACAAATAAGTGTAATGGGTGGCAGGTTGAATGATGATAAGTGCTAGTCAGCTGGAAAAGAACTAAGAATTCCAGGCTAGCTTGGGCACCTGTGCTCAGCAGTTAGAGTGTCAGCCTCATGTACCAGGGGTGGTGGGTTTGAACCCAGCCCAGGTCTCCTTCACAATAATAATAATAATAATAATGTCAGGCGAGAAGTGTTATAATTTTAAATACAGTGTTCAGAGAAGTCTCACTAAAGAGATGACACTTGTCTAAAGACCTAAACAAAGTGAAGGAGAAATTTTTTCCAGGTATCTGAAGGCAAAATATCCCAGGTAAAGGACACAGCAAAAGTAATAGCCCTTTGAATAGATACATAGTTAGACAGATTCAAGTTTATTGCAGCCCAATTCATAATTGCCAAGACATGGAAACAGCCCAAGTGCCCATTGACCCACGAGTGGATTAACAAATTGTGGTATATGTACACCATGGAATACTATGCAGCCATAAAAAGATGGAGACTTCACATCTTTGATGTTTACCTGGATGAAGCTGGAACATATTCTTCTTAGTAAAGCATCTCAAGAATGGGGAAAAATGTATCCAATGTACTCATCACTACTGTGAAATCAATATATAATCACCTACATGTGAATGGTAAAACATAACCATAGTCCAGAAAGTAGAAGGGAAGAGGAGAGAGGGTGGAGGGGGGGAGAAGTTGAGAGGTGGGAGGGACCTCACCTAATGTGCATTATGTAATGGTACATTTCAAAAGTATTAAGAAAAGAGTATAATTGTGATGGATGTGTTAACCAGTGCAATGTAGGCATTTCACATTGTACATCAAATCAGTACACTGAACCCCATAAATGCATCGATGTACACAGTTATGATTTAATAACAACAACAAAAAAAAAATTTAAAAATAAAAAAATCAATGTTAAAAATATATACAATAATGGAAACTGGGTTGGGAGGATTTACCCTGATATAATCATTGAAGGTGCCTATGCTGGAAAGAGTTTATGAACTGGGCATAGAAGGAAGATGAAAAAAATAATTAAATAATGTAAAGGTGAGGAGAGAGGAGGAACCTTGCATGGACTAACAATAAATATACTAACAACCAAGTCTTGTCAACATGAGGTCAAAACAATAAAATGAAAATCAAAGCAAAGGTAGGATGTTGTTGTTATTCTTACTATTATTATACGTCATGACTGCATTCTTAAAAGCTAAAAGAAATAGATAAAACACTATGTAGAGGAGAACCTGAGTCTTTGGAAACAAATGTTATTTTATGAAAGTAGCTGCACCAGACCCCTGTCTCAATAGCTGGTTTATACTCAAATCTTTGGTGTTTGAAAGAAAAAACAGAAAGGACAGGTTGTTGGACATAGCACTAATTATGTTTTTCATCTTTACAGATTTACATGGCAGGTGTTTCTCTACCCTTAACTACCTATTTGTTGCTAGTGGTTTTTAATCACTATCAGCTGGAAGAATGGTACAAAAAGGGGTGACTTATGGGGTCATTTTGGGGGTGGAAAGGAAGGAAGAGGTGGAGATGAAGGATGTCTTAAGAGGAAGTTGGCTAAATAGCCCAGGTACACCTGTTATATAGATGCACTGGGAAATCTAAATAGCTAACATTTAAAAGGGGGGTATTAGCTTTTCATTCTTTCCCATTTAAACCATTTCTACTTCATTTCATATGAAGCAGTGTAGTCAGATAAGTTTAAAAACAATTGAGAAGGTCTTCATTCAGGGTCACTTCTTGTTACAATATCACACATTAATGTACAATATAACATCAAACAACATACCATCATTTGGGATGTGCTTGGCAGAGTATCAGAAATTTTCTTAAATGCTCAATTTTTATTTATTTATTTTTTGAGACAGAGTCTCATTTTGTCACCCTTGGTAGAGTGTCATGGCATCATCGCTCACAGCAACCTCCAACTCTTGGGCTTAAGTGATCCTCTGGCTTCAGCCTTCCTAGTAGCTAGGACTACAGGGGCCCACCACAACCTGTGGCTATTGTTAGAGACAGGGGAGAGTCTCACTCATGCTCAGATTGGTCTTGAACTCCTGAACTTAGGCAATTCATCTGCCTTGGCCTCCCACAGTGCTAGGATTATAAGCGTGAGCCACTACACCCAACATTAAATGCTCAATTTTTAATAAAGGGATTCAACAGTCCAACTTTTCTTCTTGAATTTGATCTTATTCTAGCATGTGAATGAAAAGCATAAACAGCAGCTTACTATCATTTAACATCAGTGTTTCTTGCTCTTTACAGAACCACCGGTTTCCATATCCTGACCCTGGAAGAGGCAGGATGTTTGAAAGCAGAATGTTTGAGATGCATTCTCTGAATCCATCTTGGAGGGGGTTTAATATGAAGTGAAGGAAGTGCATTCAATGGGGTCGGAGGGGGAGTCCAGCCTAGGCTGTAATGCAGGCCAAGGGATAGCCCACAGAAAGGCCACAGGATCTGGTGTGGCCGCCAAAACAAGGAAGATGGGGGGTTGGATGTGACTGAGTTACTGACCCTCCCCCTTGGGAAACTGTGTGTTCTTATGAGTAAGCCCTACCCAAGATAATGAAAGTATAAAAATATATTTACACAATAGTCATTGAAGTTGAGTGTTTTTCATCTTGTTTTCTATCCTACTGGCTAAACAGGAAGTTTTTTGCAGGATGCTCCAATATCCTTTGTTCAGAGCAACAACTTTAGCACTTTGCTTTCCTTTTCTCTCACGATACACTTAATGTTTCCGCTCTAGGTCCTGGATTCAGTCACAGATTTCCTGCAGGAAACTAAGGCTCTTTAACTTTTTGCAAGGATCAGTCACACTCTACGTAAAGGAGTCACAAGGAACCATCTCTAGATGGACTGAACTTGGTGACGTGCCATGGAGAAAGTCAAAAAAACTTTGCAAAATGTAGCCAGCAATCTATGTTGATCAACATTCACTGAACACAGAGTACTTAGAATAATTCCTTACCGTAGGAAGAAGGATAAATCATTCCTTGAATTAAGTATGAAAGGAAGCTCTTTCTCCAGGTTTTATCTTGGCACCTGGAAATCATTACAAGGGCAAAATGCTATCTAAAGATGATGATAAAAATAAAATGAAGCCAATGGGAGATGGCCATATTGTATTCACAACCACAGTGATTATATTAACAGTTGCCAATTATTTTTAAACCAATATGCCATTCATCTGAACGTGTTTAATTTTAAACTCTGCCCTTCTGCCCTTCCCACCCAGTATAGCATGGTAATCGAGTATATACACTTCAGAGGGCCCCGGGTTTGACTCCGAACTCCAACACATTTATCTGTACAAAGTTGAGGAAATCTATCCATTTAGTGGGATTTTTCTTTCTCTTCATCTTTACAGTGGGAATAATAATTACATCTGGCAGAATCATGAAACTATTCATTTTTGCAGATATCAACATAAGTTTTTGGTAAGAATTAAGAAATTAATATATGTAAAGTGCCTGGCACTTTGATAATGACTTTTACAATTTTACAAAGCTATTATATTCTTACTATGATCATGTTATATCATTTTTTTTATCTACTGTTACTGAGTATTAATAACAGACAATTTAATAACACTCAAGAGCAGTGTTTTTCAACCTTTTTTAAATCTCACAGCACACTTGAACCTATAGCTAAACTACAGTGGCACACTTAAATTGTATTGACTGAGAAAAAGAATTTAACAAAAGAATATACTTACTGTGCTTTGAACTTCTTAAGAAAATAATTTAATTAGTGACCTTGAAAATTTTTTGCAGCATACCTAAGATCGTCTCAGCGCACACGGGATGAAAATCATTGCTCGAAGATGGACAGCAGGCTTTATGTTTGTTGGCTGCTGTGTTCAACCCCAGAGTAATTCCTGGTGCATAGCATGTGCTCAACAAAGATTTGCTACATAAATGAATAAATTTATAGCATGAAGATGTAACTATGACAAGATAGGATTTGCTGTCAGTCTGAGACCCTTGAGCCAGTCTCTCCAATTTCTTTTTAGTGAATTGTGCTATTTGTTGAAATAGCAACTTTTTTAGTTAGCCCAGGTGGGTGGATACGTTTTCAAAATGACCAGATCAATCTATTTCTGACAGCCTCAATTGTTAGAGACGTCACGTCTTCCCAGAAGTATCAGTCGCAATCCAAATGGAGAAATAGCTGAAGCTGTAAGGAGGGTTCTGCTCTGAATAATACTTGTAGAAACCAGCCTGGATGCCCACTTTGTTGTTCCTTACAAAACTCATGAGAGTTATGCCTACTCAGAGGCAAGAATGATGCATTTAATTATCACATTGACATTCTCACCTTATCTCCTGCCCAGTTTCTTTCTCTTGCCATAAGGGAAAAGACTAGAGAGAAATTCTAAAGTAGAGACATTATTTTTCTTGATAATTTATAGCAAAATGGTGTTAGGCTTGACCCTTAAACAACTCCTTAGTAGCACTGAGTGCTAATATTAGAAAATGGATTTTGGTGTGAAAAGTAATTGGCATTTTGAATTAAAGAGACATTCATAATTTGGACAAAAATTAGCATGCTGATCATGACTTTTCCTTTACCAATCACAGGGTCTTTAAGAAAGAGTATAGATTGTATACAATGCCTATTAAAAAGTAAGGATAGTACAGATAGTCTAAGAGATTAAAGGACTAGTGAGCTAGCTCTGAGCCACACTGCTTGGGCCTCCATGATGGGTCCATCACTTACAGGCTGTGAGACACTGGGAGAGCTACCTCACCTCCCTGTGCATGAGTTTCCCCATCTATTCAATGACATAATATTCATGAAACACTTTGCACAATGCCTGGAATGGTGAACACAATAAATGGCATCTTGTGCTGCTAGATAGGATGTTCAATACAGATAATATCTTCTTCAGAAAATGATTTGAGAAAGACAAGATCGTCAAAACTCTCTATTCTTTTTATGTGGTTCTCATTTATATCATTCCCCTTAAAATAGTACCAGTACTGAAGTATCTAAGTTTTTATTCAGCCAAAAACAAGTTCAACGTTTTAGAGAACAGCATTGTCAGTCACACCAATGTGCTTAAAAATAGAAGATTAAGAATACAAAATCCTTTTGATGATGTCCACCAGAAAGCTTGAAACTTGGCTTCATCTGGTGACCATCTTCCTGTTTCAATAAACATTCTCATGAGACTCTTGGAAGAATACAGTCGCGCAGACTCAGGAGTGAACAGGGCGCTCACTTGGGTTGTAAGGATGTTGTTTATATTTTAGATCCTGTTTTCTTCCTGGATGAAATGCCGCTGTTACCAGGTGCTTCTCCTGCTGTTATCGTCTCCTCCTGAGTGCTCAGCCTTCTGGAAGCAGCTTCCTGCTGCTCCTTTGTAAAACTGGCTGCTGGGGAATAGGAGAGAGCCTGTCAAAGGTTATCTCCCATGTGGGTTGCAGTTCCCATGAATATCAAAGTTCGTCACAATCCTGTGTGACCACTTATCTGGTTTGCCACAGACCACAGAGAAGAGATAGACTTATTTCTGAAGGAGAACTCAGAAGACAACAAATATGTATATATGGCAGGGTGTGAGCCACTGAGATGCTAAAGGGAATTCTGATGGTCATAAGCTGTAGATATCTGTTAAAGTACAATGTCTAACCCTCTTGGAAAAGCAGTGAATGCTTGACACCCTACACAATGACATCTAAATCACTTTGCACATGTCTGATGGTCTTGTTGCTCCCAAGAATAATTTGCATCAGCTCTATAAGCAGAGTACTTATCTTTTTCACCCCCTTCTTCAAAGGAAAAACATTTGTTACCTTTTTGGATAATTTAATCTTCAAAACTGAGACACAATGGACCGATTTTACTCCAAAAACCAAGCGCAATTCATGGGTTGATCAAAAATGAAGGTTGCTTAATTCTGCATATAAACCTTCCGATTCCTCTCTGCCATGCCATAGAGCCAGACAGAATATAACACTTTGTCCATTTTTACCTCCTACATTGGGGAGATGAGCAAAAGATTACAGAGGTACAAAAACTGACATTCTGGAAGTCTAACAGAAGCCCTGTTAGACACTTTGATGCTTGCCAACAAACAAGCAGTAGGCCTGTGTAAGACACTTACTTAAGGAAATGAACTACTCAGGTTGTATCCTCTGAGTTAGCAGTTATTGACCGTAAAAGCAAAGACTCGACTTCGGAATAGGGAAAATATCACTTGTTATACTTCCTCTAAGCCTGTCTCAGCTATTTCCTTTTTGCTACTCCTGGCATCAGTTCAGGCCAATACGGTCTTAAACAACACTATTAGAATTCCCAAATAGGCCCATTCTACCCCAGCTGCTTCACTGATTTCAAGGGCAAATACCAAATGGTAGTCATAACAGCAAATGCAAAACATAATCAGTCATTTTCCCCATGTTGGTAAATTAGGGGGAAAAAATGGGGCAGAAAAACGGTGGTGTTGGATAAAAGAACATGTTTTCTTAGAATGGCTATTGTGATTGGTTTTTATAGGTTTCAGAAAATAGACACTTGGAAAATACATAGAACTTCTTTTACTCTGAATCAGTTTTTCTAAAATCAGGTGAAAACCTTTCCTGAATCTCCAAGGATAATCACTTTCCAGGACTCAGAAGTTTCCAGACCACAAGAGAATTCAGAACACTTCCTGCTAAACCAGAACTAGAATATGACTAGGGAAAGCCCTCTAATTGTGATAAGGAGATTTTCAAATCTCAAATAAAAATAAGTGAGAAGAAAAATAAATTTAATTTTAAGAAGTCAAGTGAGCCTTACTATTCTCAGAAAGAAAGAAAATTATCATGGTTTCCACTCAAGCTGGCTATACAATTTGAAAGATACTGAAGCTGTACTCTAAAATATGTCTAACACATTGTCTAAACCAGTGTCTAACACTTCACATTCAGGATTTATTCATCTGAGTTTGGACCTATGTTCAAAAAATATTTATTGAGTGCCTAACATTCCCAGGCGCAGTGCCAGGCAATGGCTACACAGAGATACTTAAAATGCAATGTTTGCCCACAGTAGTTTAAGTTACTTTCCAGATTGCCCTGGAACATTTTAAGCATCGGAATTAACAGTGATAGCTATAGATTATATATAAACCACAAAATAAAGTAAAATATCTGTGAGCCTCTAGAAAGATGAAGAGAAAAAGAAATAAAGACAGAAAGACAGAAAGAAAATCTACTAACAATATATTTCAAGTTAATAACTATGTAGAGGAACAAAGGAATTTCAAAATTCACTTTTAGCAACCACCATAGTAGTAAGTAAGTGTTTTAGAGATCAATTATCAACAGATGCTAAAACTAACAGGTTAACATTTGATTTTTTTTTTTTTCTTTTTGAGACAGAGCCTCAAGCTGTCCCCCTGGGTAGAGTACCATGGCATCACAGCTCACAGCAACCTCCAATTCCTGGGCTCAAGCGAGTCTCCCGCCTCCGCCTCATGAGCAGCTGGGACCACAGGTGCCCACCACAACGCCTGGCCATTTCCCGGCCGCAACCGTCATTGCTGTCTGGCGGGCCCAGGCTGAACTCGAACCTGCCAGCTCAGGTGTACGTGGCCGGCACCCCAGCCCGCTGAGCCACATTTGATTTTTTTTTAAAGATACATGAGATATTTATACATCTTTTTAGGGGTGATAGTACTCCATAGTATACAAATACCACATTTTATTAATCCATTCAGGACTTGATGGGCACTTGGGTTGATTCCATGACTTCCCCACTATGAATTGTGCTGCAATAAATATTCAAGTATATGTGTCTTCTCATGAATGGAAAAAGAAACACCACATATACTCACTATTAAGTAGGAACTAATCAATGAGCACAGGTGGACAAAGGGTAGTAAACTCAATGGAAATCAACCAAGAAGAAGGGTAGAGGGAGAGGGGCAAAAACCTACCTAATGGGTACAATGAACACTATACTATATGTGGGAGGTGGATGGGTTGATTTCTCAATGAGTAGCCCCACCTCAATCCAGCACAAAGCACACAAGTCATGCCATCCCTGGGGGCTCATCAAGACCTCCAAAGAAAGGAGCCCAGAGGTGCCCAACAGGGCAAAGTTGCTAAGAACATCCTTGCTCTCCCAGAGTCAGCAAGTGGATTGGGCTAAATCCTTTGAACTTCTGATTGGCGGTTAGATTAGGTAACCTGACTTGCTGTCCCTGCAGGAATGAAACGTGTTTCCCCTTTTTCTAAATGTGTTATCAGCATTTTTGACAACTCAATAATCTACGTTCCAAACAACTCACTACCCTATGTTCCCATTCTTTACTCTTTACCCAATTATCCTGGAGACTTAGGAGTCTTCTGATCCTATTAGAATTTTGGTACCTTTACATTTTGCATATATGCTTTGTGATAGAGATCAATCAAAGGTTTCTGAGAAGTCAGAAAGTCGCTGCATTAACTTAACCTGCTGCGTGGCATGTGTGTCAATGTGAGCCTCTTCGTGCTCTCAGACTTTATACATTAAGTTTATGTAAGGGCTTGTTATATTTCCCCCAACATCCTTTCTGCTGTCAACTCCTGACCCAAGTTGGGGTCCACTCAGAACCCCAAAAACTATTTGGGTAATGGGCTACCTATAGACAAGACTCAAACATTACAAAAGTGATCATATAGCCTAAAACATTTGTACCCCCTTAATATTTTGAAATTAAAAAAAAAAACATACAGATTCAAAGTATTTTTCTAAGAAATACTTATTAAGCTCAAAATGAAACAGTAATTTTACAGCAGAGAAAATCTGTCAGATAGCACCTTAATTAAAGGGACCAAAATAAATACCACCAATAATGAGAAAAATAGACATCATGTGCCTCCTGTTAGATTGTGTGAGAAAGATGCAACATTACATCTGGACGTGCTTGCAAAAAATGTATAGCACAAATCTAATCATGAGGAAAGTTCTGATAAGCCTAAACTTAGGTGTAGACTACAGAATAAATAGGTTGTATTTATCAAAGTATCCAATGTACTCAGCCCTAATATGAAGCTAATTGGTTGAATTTTTTAATAAGGAGGCAACAAAAATATCTTTTTTGAGTTTTAAGTAATATACAAAATGTTTTTTCACAAAAA
>CAUYON010180350.1:0-26705 GCA_963573935.1 Arctocebus calabarensis
TCTTCTTCTTCTTCTTCTTCTTCTTCTTCTTCTTCTTCTTCTTCTTCTTCTTCACATATACATGTGTTTATTTGCTATCCACCTTTTGCCTTCACAAAATTAAAAAGGCTTAAAATTTAATAACAATAACAATGTTTACGATAAGGACTAGAAACAAAAACCTCATAAAGAACAAACGAAGATAAATACATTCAGAAAAGAAATTAGATGATTGCTGCAATGAAATATTGAGCAATAATAATAATAATACAAAAAAGTAGCATTCACATTATCAAATATGAGTATGTCTATTATAGAATTTTCTTATGTTAACTTTGGAACAAACTTAAATCAGACCTCCTATGATGACCAAATCAGGAAAGCTGTACAAGTCTTCAAGCCAGGAAAATTTGTGATCACTTGATTTGTTAATCACAATTACTTGTTGAACGGTGCTTTCCTCACCCCAGAAGATTGAAGGCTTTAAACGTCTTGATTGTTGGAGTGCTATGTTTAATGATTACAATTTTGTTTTAACAAGTTTTGCTAAGAAGCAGCAACAACAGCAGAGTTGCTTAAGAAAAATGAAGAAAAAATGCAAAAAGAAAACACATGTGGAAGGTGGCAGCTGCTTCCTAGATGTTAAAACTGGGGCCATGTTTTCTCTATCCACTACCTTGTAGTTGAAGAAAGTACTAGGTGTAATGACAGTGTAATCATTTTGAATTGTATGCATTATTATGTCAAATGATTATCCTACAGAAATGCTCTCTTCTATATTTAGGTATTCTATGCCACTTTTGCATGTAGAAAAACCACTGCACTATATGAAATGTTATAACACTTGAGAAAACAATTTAATTGAGTTTATGCACTGTGTAGTATCTCTCCAGCTATCCTCCAAAATTCCCCACGGACAAGGTTTTTGTCTTCATTAGGTGTTGACCTTAGCCTAATCATCTGTGACTCTTCCATTAAATTGCTGCCAGAATTTTACATCCATTTACCTCCACTTTCTAGAATTTATTCTATACTAATGTGATTGGGACAATTTCTGCTTCATATACATTTTTTTTTGCAACAGCAATTAACTATTTTATTACACACATACACAGCAAAAAGAATAACATCTAAATTTTATCATGAGTGGTATAAAAGTAACTCTTTAACACTATATATTTTAAATTACTACTTACTAATTATTTTGTTATCTACTCCACAATTATTTTTGATATATATTTTAAAATTATACAAAAACTAAATTGCATATTATTTCAAGAAAACATGTAAATGGAAACTAAAATAACATCACATGTTAATATACAAAATGCATGTTGAAAGTGAGCTGACATTTTAAAGTAGAATTCAGGGGAAATATCCCTCTTTCTGGCCTTGAAATTTAAGAGAAAAGTCTCTGATGAATCAGCAAAAAGACGACACTTTGCCAATTATAGAGTGACATCTTCAACTACAGTCCTTTAGTACTCAACAAAAAGTTTCATGGGGAGGTATATTCACTATTCCTCAATATGTCCTGAAAGAATAAAAGCAAGAATTAGTTCTGTGTAGAACTAAAATGATGAAGCCCCAGTAGACTGATGTAAAGACACAACTGTTATTTTCATGAAGTCACCTATTCGAGCACACACAGAATGTAAAATACCAACAAACTTGTGATTATTGAAAACATATTATCTCATGCTGTAAGTGTCTTCTAAGAACTCCCAAATACTACATTTCAATAGTTACTTCTATTTTTAAGTTGACTGATTGTTGTTCCCTGTATTTATCATAGTGAGCGGCAAGAGATAAACCAGAATTACTCCTGGGAGATCGATGAGATAAATATAAGATCATGTAGGAACCAGTCAAACCATAGCTCCTGCTTTAGTCTTTGGATGTTGAAAGGAGTCCCTCTTGGTTGATCTTAAGCCTTATATAACACCTTTCACATTTAACTTGTTTCTGGTAAACCCCAGTAACAGAAAGTATTGTGGTTACTGTTATAGTATTACTATTTGAAACAGTAATACTTTCGTTTAACATTAATCTTGTGTTACAATAACCACTTGGTCAACTTTCAGGTAAGAAACTTTTATTGGAATGCAAAACAAACAAACAAAAAAACGACAGTTTTAAATATGAAGCACTGTAGCTTTGTTTTTTCCCTGAATTCTCAAATTTTGTTAAGAGAGCCCTAAAAATATATTAGCAGTTAAATTCATAGCCTCAATTTGAAGTTAGACATAAATCTATGAAATGACTAATTCCACTAGGTAGTGAATTTACTAGATAAGATTAGATGATATCACGCCCCCTCTGAACAAGGTATCATTCAGTGACTCAGCAGCCTCATTAAGTCACTGCATCAGGGCTCAGAGACTGATGATCTCACACATATCTAAAACAGACAGAGAAAGGTTGCAGTTCCTTCTAATTCCGTCACCCCGAAGCAATGTATATTATCATTACCTGATTATTTATTGATGTGAAATGTTAAAAACTCTAGTCTGATTTATGTATTCCCTCCTAAAGTCAGATTGCTAAAAATCTCTATTCTAGGTTTATGTACTATCTTCTGTAGCCAGATTGCTCAAACTTGAGGTGTTTTGATTTGAACCACATCAAAAGATCCCACAGCTGTGAGAATACCTAATGCAACCTGTTTCTGATGGACACTTAAGTTGAACATTGGGCTGCAAACAATAAATTCAAATATGGTTGATACTGAATGTTATTTAAGCCTCTAATAATGATGTGAATGAAAATTAATTAAAAACAAGGCAACTAAGCTACAGTTAATTTTAGTTTTTCTCTATCATTTTAAATTATTGTTTCCTTGCGTAAGATCTCATAGCCAGTAAGGTTTTTCTCACGCTCACACAAATGACAGGTAGTGATGTTTCCAAATATGTTTGCTAACAATGACAAACAATAAGTACACGTTCCTATAATTCTAAAGCAAACAAAGAGGAAAAATTGTTTCAGCAACATATGGGAGAAATAGATTTTTTTCTGTCACAGAAGAAAAAAGTAAATGATTGACAATTGATTCAATTTAGGAACATATGCATGGAGAATGTGTGATAACTCAGTAATTAAGTTGACGACAATAGCACACTCCCAGGTGTAAAGTGGCATATAACATTATCAACAGCTTGGTGAAATATCCAGTTTGAGACATCATCCAAAATATGATGAAATAGGTTGAAAGAATAAATTACATTTTTCAAGCTGTATAAACAAGAGAAGAAAAAAAAAGAGAATATTTCTATTAAATAATTACTAATATTCTTCATTTTCATTTAAGTGATTAGTTACCTGTTCTCCCTAAGAACAATACATAAAACAATGTAATTTCAAAATAATATTTTTTATGGTTATCTAAGCATACAGAATATTTCTGTGACTGGAAAATTAAATTGTTTAATTAGCCAAGATTACTCAATGGAGACTTCACAGTGGAGCTCAAGTGGCTTTAAATAAGAATTTGACAATGGATTGTAAAAGTAAAGGAAAAGGAAGTTACTTAAATGTCTCAACTCCACTTACAGTTTTCTTATCTTAACTATTAAATAGTAAGATAAACAAACATAGAATTATAGTCAAGAACTAAGATATTATTAAAATCCTGCTATATACCAGTTGTTCATTAATTGTCAAATTTGAATTTACCTACTTCTATATACACAAATAATGTAATGAAAAAATTATACAATGAGACCTGTTGTAGAAATACCGTTTGTTTGCTTAGTCTATCATAAGCTATTTTCTATCTATAATTCCATTAGTCGGTCCCATTCAGGGTTCCCCTGCTCAGGACTGGAAAGGAACCCCCATTTACTAGGCCCGAGTAAGCTCAGAAATTAGCCTCATTACAGCCCCCATCTCTGGGCACGAACAGTCCTTTTCCAGGCCACACTGAAGAAAGGTTATGAAGAAACAGCCTATTTGGTTCTGGGCAGTTCCTCCTGGTAGGGAGCATACACCCTAATATACCCTAATGCCAAGGACTTCAAGGACCGAAATTCTTTGCTAATTTTAGGATTATTTTCTGCCAGAAGACCTCTGGTCAATTGTGGAATATTTCCCCAAAACACCCTGCCTGCAGGCTGAGAAAATTAATATTTAAAACCCTAGACTGAAGGGCACGTCCTGAGTGAGATCACCCTGCTGCCAGAGCAGTGGTTCCCAACCTTCCTAAGGCTGCGACCCTTTAACCCAGTTCCTCATGTTGTGGTGACCCCCAGCCATAAAATTATTTTCATTGCTACCACCTAACTGTAATTATGCTACTGTTATGAATCGTAATGTAAATATCTGATATGCAGGATGCATTTTCATTGTTACAAAGGGACCACGACCCACAGGTTGAGAACTGCTGTGTTAGAGGTTCTACTGCCCTTCTTTCCTATTCTATTTCTATCTCTATCAATAAACTCTCTCCTGTCGCTTATCTGCATGGTCTATGAATTCATTCTTTAAATCTCCAAGATTAAAGACTGAACAGAGAAAAATCCTGGCCACAGGTCTGTGATAAAAACAAATAAAATAAAATAAACAAAAATCCAAAATTAAATTAGATATTCTTATTTAGAATGTCATTCACATGAGTGTCATCTATGGATTAGAAAACTTAACCAAATATAGTCCCCTGCCCCTCTTTTTTTTGGTCAGAGTAGGACTTTTTGATTCTTTGGAGCCATTCTAGTTGAAATTTTTCTTAATAGACTTCTTCAACTTTAAATCTTGGAAAAAATAGAATTAGTTCATATAAATATGAATATGGGTGTCCTTTATGCAGTTATTAGTTGATCTTGACATATAAGTTTATCCTAATGGTGCTTCTCCTTTGAACATGAATCCACCTTCATCATTAGAATTTTCATTTATTCTATCCAGGGAATATTGTCTCCTGAGCTTTCACAAATATTCTTAAGCAGTAGATTGTCCTTTGAAGTATATAATCTTAATTCTGAATGGATAACTTCTTATGTACAACTATTTTTCACTGAAACATTTTTACTTACTGCGTATTCCTTTACACATTGTATCTTTATGTGTAAAAAAAGAAACAATCATGCTTTTCTTTATACTGTTAAGTAGGGGAACACAACACAGTGCTATGGCACTAGGAGTTAGCTTTATCACATCAATACGTGGTGACTTGTTTACTCTCTTTTTGGGGCAGCGCCTATCTTTCAGTGAGTAGGGCTCTGGCCCCATATACCAAGGGTGGTGGATTCAAACCCGGTCCTGCCAAACAACAAAAGAGTAGCCAGGTATTGTGCAGGGCGCCTTTAGTCCCAGCTACTCTGGAGGCTGAGGCAAGAGAACCGGCTAAGCCCAAGAACTACAGGTTGCTGTGAGCTGTGATGCCAAAGCACCCTACCAATGGCGACAAAGTGAGAATCTGTCTCTAAAAAAAACAAAATGAAACAAAAAAAACTTTGGTATAAGTTAATATCACCATGTCTTAAAATAAACTGTCTTGATTCCTTTCTACTGTTATCAAAAGTTCAGCACTTGTCCCCAAGGCTGCATCAAAAACAAAGACAAGCAGTTAAGAAGGAAAGAGAAATGTATTACTTTGCTAACAAAAGAGGGAACATGGTAGACTATTCATCTCAAAATACCAAATTTTCTTGCACATAGTCAGAAACACAAAACTTTTAAAAGGGAGGGCCTGTCGTCATTCAACTGCAGTTTGCTTCCCATCTGTGTCAAGGACAAAACCATGACCTCTGTCCACCTAGGAGACCTGTGGGCCTCCACCAACTATGATCTGGGCTTCCATCTGAATCTTGACAGTTCAGATGAATGACTTCTTGCAGCACAAAAAGCAAAACTCATCCCTCTGGTCCTTCTGATTATGGCCTGAATCAAGGATACAGGTCTCAGTTTCCAAAAAGAGCAGGGAAGTTTTAAAAAGATAAAACATTTTTGCCTATTTTTTCCTGGTCATTTCTTCTGTTACACTACAAACTACTGAACTTACTATAATCTATTTTCTACACAGTGGCCTAGCTTATCTTTTTAAAATGCAGCCTTGATTACATTATTTCTCTTTCCAAAATATTTCGTGAGTCTTCCTGGATTTTTTTTTCCAGAATAAAAGACAAACTTTTCACCAGATGCTAAAGTGAAATCCCCCAATTTTGGACAGATATTTTGATTCTGATTTTTCTGGTTAACAAATTGAGGTAATGCATTTAGTTACATTATTTATCCTTCTTCTCCTTTCCTTGGTTTTTTATTAATATTAGGATTTTGTGACATAAACACTTAGCATCGACCTTCTTGGCAAAATTTTAAGTAGTCGATATAATATCATTAACATTTCTTTTGCTTTTGACAAATCTATAATAAATAATATCAAACAATACTAATTAGACATAACAACAAAAAAGAACAAACAAAATTACTAGTTAATCCTCTAGAATATACTTAACAGTATAAAAAAAAATTATCAAGGCTGGGCACAGTGGACCATGCCCATAATCCTAGCACACTGGGAGAACAAGACGATAGGATTGCTTGAGTCCAAGAGTTCAAAACCAACCTGGACAATAACAAGATCTTGTCTCTTCAAAACAACAGCAACAACAAAATCTGGGAATGTTGGCAATGGGAGTTAAAAAGGTTTAAGCGAGAAACAGAACCACATGGAGAAGAAGGGGGAGGGACTCCTTTAGGGTAACCTGTGCAGCCTTTGGTCACTGGCTGTTACTAGGCTGTGCAAGGCCAGGAGAAGGACTTCCTCAGGAGATTGGGCTGAATTAGTACACCCAGCTCAGGTAAAGGACCCATCAACAGAGGCCAGCAAGTTAAGACTGAAAGAAACCAATCAATGTAAGCCAGCTAAATTTATAGACCCAATCAGGGTTTGCCAGGAGGTTTGGACAGACAGGAGGCATAAAAGCCCAAACCCAGCCGATCTGCAATGACAATGTATTGGTGACCCCTTTTATTGTGTTGGAAGATTTCCTATCTTTTTTTTTTTTTTTTGCAGTTTTTGGCCGGGGCTGGGTTTGAACCCACCACCTCCAGCATATGGGGCTGGCGCCCTACTCCGCTGAGCCACAGGTGCCACCAGCTTTCCTATCTTTTAACAAACTATTGCTCTATCACTTCTGCTTGCCTGTGGGTCCATGAATTCATTCTTTGATTCTTAAGACCAAGAAGCCAGCCATGAGGAGCAAAAAACGGTATCAATAGCATGTGCCTGTAGTCTCAGTTACCAGGGAAGCTGAGGCAGGAGCATTATTTGATCCAAGAAGTTGAAGTTGTGGTGCGCTGTGACGATGCCACGGTGCTTCCACCTGGGTATCAGGAAACCCTACCTCCAAACAGACAAACAAACATTATCAAATAAGTCATGTCATATTATTCTTCTCAAACCACTGATGTTGTGAATGTTTAAAAATTGTACCTTTAAATTTCAATTCACATTTGAAATGCATTTTCCTTTTAATTAATATGATAATTTCTAGGTAATTTTTAAATGGCTTTTGTAGGCCACTTTTCTACACCCTTATATATATAGAATATTTCATGTTAAGTCTTACATATAGTAGAAATAAAAATGGAATACTTTTATGTGTTTAATAACACAAGACACCCAGGATTAAGTAAAAGAATAATTTTTAAATCGTGTTTGAAACATAGGAGAGAGATCAAAATAAATGATACCTGCAAGAAAAAACTACATGAGTTTTAAATGTAATCATCACACACCTCCAAAAATCCAAACCCACAGTTGGAGTTTAGGTGTAAATCTGCTGTGTTTTCAGCATTATGTATGAGACCCTTATCATGTCTACTTAGTAAGGTTTATGGCTCCAAAATAAATACTAATATTTTTATGTGTAAATTAATTGATGAATATAAATATATCTTGGATTTCCTGCATAGCCCAAAAAATAAAACATTAAAGAAAATATGAATATAAGAAAATAATCTGTTCTAATTTCTGTATTTTTAAAGTGCTATGAAATAGTATTTCCATAGTTTTACGGATTTTTCCACTTCTGGCTCCAAACATTTCTCAACTAAAGTCCATTTGTCCACTCTCTGTTGAAATATATTATGTGAAATAATTCTCCTTTGAAAGCAGGCTCTTGAAATATTCATGTTTTTGCACCACAACTAAGGTTTTTTTGTTTCATTTTCCTTTATTTGAATTACGCTTTCAAGTAAAATGTCTATGACAGTAATTTGAATAATTTCCACTTTCATTTTTTCTTCAGTATATTTGGGGAAATACGAGATTTACAAAAGCAATGCAGTTGCTTATATCAAGTATATATTTTCCTAATTCTTTCAATGCTTTTAAGTTTTTTCTGAGATACAAATCCCTGAGGTTAAAATCCTATTTAAAGTTCACAGTTGAGTTTATTATGGTTCTGCATGTGTATTGATTTAGATTTAATCAGAAGGTGGAATAAATAGAACACATAACCTTTTATATCTAAAAGAGATTATATAATATTTGTAATTAATAAGCATCCCTCCATGGGTAAATGACATTCTGCACGACAATTTTACAGCGTCATTAATATCAGTGGTAAATGTCAAAGTACCTAAATGCCAAGGAATTTTCTTAACCTTACAAATATTCTACTTATAACAAATGGTGCACTAGATATGAATTGATCATAGAGTTATCCTGGAATTTGGGAAACATGTTACAGGTACATGATAAAGGAGCGTAACCTCACCCCAACTTACATAGAGCCTCACTAAATATAGTATTTTAAGAAGTTGACTCTAGCTGAACCTCTAGTGTCAATTTAGGATCAATAGGGCCATTGTTATGTTTAAATATTGATTTGATTTGCTATTCAAAAATAAGGCCGACTTAACTATTTGCTGAGTACAGGTATTGCCTTCCAACTAGGTTCATCTGTCTGCTGCCCAAGAGGTATCTTTTGCCCAGAGACAGCAGGGTTTATAGCAGAGAAAGAGTTTATTCTATATGAGCTAAATGGGGAGACAGGACATATTTTTTAAATCCATCTCTCTGAGAATTTGGAAGATAGGACTTTTAAAGACAATTATGTGAGATTAGGCAATCACGACCTGCTAATTGACTGGGGTTGGGAAGGAACCACCAGTTTTTGGCATCTGGCTTGGGTTGGTCAGCCAGTCCACCAAAGTTCAGGACCCAGTTCTGGACGGGGGAGTTTCTGGTCACAAGACCAGTTGAATCAGTTCCTTAGTCTGGAGGGGTCAGCTAAACCACTGGAATGTAGGACGTGGAAGATATCTCACAATCTACCCCTAAGTTTCAAAGTGGAGATGTTATTGTTGGAGAAGTTAAGAACTTTTATGACCAGCAGCTATGTGACTACAGAGTAGCAGACAGGGGGGTAGTGGTTAATTACTATCATTATTTTTAGCTGGTCTCTGCCTTATTTTTAGTGAGGCCCTTGCCCCATTTTTAATTTATAAGAGTGGTTTTATTACCTGTGACATCTAACTGTCCACTCTGTTGTTCCCATTGGACAGGGGAGATGGTGAGCAACAGGAATCAATGTAAACATAACCCAGTTTCCCTTGGGAGTAAAACACTCTTATGTCTTTGACCCTGGATTCTCACATTTCCTGTCAGCATTCGCAAAATTGAGACAATTGAACTTGTTCACTTTAAGTAAGTATAATCTCAAAACTGTCTCAGTTTTTGATGTATCCCTATCAAACAATAGTCTTCATCTGTAGAGAAAAGGAAATATACCTTGTTGCTTTTAGAATAGTGGTGAAAACACCTTAAAGCAAAGGAAAGAAAAAGGAAGAAAATCTTTTAGTGCCCACAAGACTCAGGAATAAGTGCTAGGCCCAAAACTTTATATCAGGAAGAGACAAGGACACTTTTCTACTCCTCTGGATCATAATGCCTGCCAAAGTCAGAGGCTTAATCACAGGGACAGAGAACCACCTCCTCCCAACACCATGCATGCACACACATAAACCCCCAAATAATAAACAACATTCTAAGCAAAAATTAAAGCTGCAGAAGGAGATGATTGAGAAAAACTCTTCCAAATGGACACCTATGCAAAATATATCATAAACCAGAACTTGAAACCATTGTGCGCTGAGGAATGCAATAGCGGCAATAAACCAAAAACTCAGCCACATTCTTACTGTTAATAGAGTAGTGCCAAACCTCACACTAAAAATCTTCACATGAAAAAGATTTGCTTTCTTCCAGGCATAAAATATGTTTTTCTCAGTTTCTTTTCTCTCCTACACAAGATGTTCAGGTGAAAGAGAAAAAAAAACAAAAAGACAAAATGTATTAAAAGGCAAGAAACCAGAGACAAAACAGTCAGTATAACAAGACTCACATATAAAACGTATTTTAGACCTATAGGGAATTTTAAATAAATACAATTAATATGTTAAGCTTTACAGAAATGCTAAGAAAATAAAAGAAATTAAAAGGCAAGAGTAGAGGTAAAGGATGTCTTTCATGGGATCCTTAGTATGTTTAACTAATTCTAAGAAAAAAAGTAGTTGATTAAAGATGGGTCAATAGAGATTTACCAAGATAAAACCAAATAAGATAAAGTATAAAACTGAAAACCAAAAACCTATGAGACAGTATCAAACAGCTTAACATGTGTAATTGAAATTCCAGAAGGACAAGAGCAAGAATGAACGTGAAAAAAAAAATTGAAATATAATGTTCAGTAATTTGTCACAATCAGTGACAGAGAATTATTTCTGATCAAAAAAGATCAGCTAACACCTAGAAAGATCAGCAGCAACAAAATATGGAAGCATATGTTATGTTCAAATTCCTTAAATCAAAAGACTAACAAAAATTTTGAAGTCAGGACAGGGAAAACATACACATTACAAATAGATTTAAAAAGTGATGATCAGATTTCTGGATCATGCAAATAAGAAGAAAGTTTCAGGCAGTGCCTGTGGCTCAGTCAGTGGGGCGCTGGCCCCATATACCAAGGGTGGGTTCAAACCTAGCCCTGACCAAACTGCAACAAAAGAATAGGTGGGCGTTGTGGCAGGTGCCTGTAGTCCCAGCTACTCAGGAGGCTGAGGCAAGGGAATCGTCTAAGCCCAGGAGTTGAAGATTGCTGTGACTTGTATGATACCATGGCATTCTGTCGAGGGTGATACAGTGAGACTCTGTCTCAAAAAAAAAAAAAAAAAGAAGAAGAAGAAGACAGTTTCATGTTATTTTAAAATGTTGAGAAAAACAAAATACCGTCCATGCAGTATTTTATACCTAATAAAAACATATTTCAAATATGAAAGACATAGTAAGACTATTCTGAATAAATAAAATGAGAGAATTATTGCTAGCAAGTATATACTATAAGAAGATTTGCAGAAATTTTTCTTGAAGTAATAATATAACACCGGGAAATACTCTTAAATCAACATGAAGAAATGAAGAGCACTAAAAATAGAATAAATAAAAATAATTATTTTAGTTTAAATCACTCTAAAATATAAGTGAGTGTCTAAAGCAAAATCATCATCACTGTATTGTTCATTCATTGCCTTTTTGAAAATATTAATAAAAATACCATGAGAATACTAGCACAACAAATGAGTGGTATATATTCAGAATTCAGTGTTACAAAAGTCTTCATATTCACTTTTGTAAAATTAAGGTAGACCCTTATTAAATAAAGTATATTCTAACTTCTAGGGTAACTATTAGAAACATATTTGAAATGAGTATTAATAACCAAGTCTATAATGAACCCAAAATTAAAGGCTAAAAAAACTTTTATTTTACCCTATGTCAAAGCTTAAAAATAAAATAAAATATATAAAGAGCAGATAAAATAAATAAAAACAGCTAGCAAGTTGAATTTAATCCAACCATATCAGCCCATACTTTAAATCAGTGTGCTATAAATACACTAATTAAAAGAGAAGGTTGTTGAGTTTGATGAAAAAATAAAGAAGTGTGACCTAAATATATGTTGTCTAAAAGAAAGCTGATTTACATGTAAAGATATGTCAAATATAAAAGTATGGAAAGAGATGTAATATACCAACTTTAACCAAAAGAAAGCTAGATCAACTATATTAGTATCAGAAAAAGTAGACTTTAGAATAATGAAGACTGTTGATGATGAAAAAAGTATTACACAATTATATAAAAGTTCTAGGAATACTGGACAGGTATTTACCTAATAACAGAGTTTCAAAATACACACAGCAAACACTGCTATAACTGAAAAGTGAAATAGACCAATACACAGTTTTAACGAGAGAATTTAACACTCGTCTTTCAGTCATTGATTGAATAACAAGAAAATTATTGTATCCATAACAGTTGGATCAAACAACAAAACCTAATTAGTACATAAAGAGAGATTCAAACATCATTGCAAAATTGAACATTCTTTTTTGTAAGGACACAGAAACATACACTAAGATTGACCTTATTTTAAAAAAAAAAAAACTCTTACAATGTTAAAGACTAAAATTCTTGGTAGGGATGTTCTTTGAAAATAATAAAATTAAATGAGAATTGTATGATAGAGATCTGAAAAATCCTTAAATATATGGAAATTTAACATTCTTCTAAGTAAGGTATGAGTCAAAGAGAAACTGTCAGTGGAAGTGAAAATTTACTAAGAAAATAACACTGCAGGTTTCCTTGAAAGATTTTTGTTATAAGGTTGACGACAATAACAACAAAAAAAAACGATTCCCTGCTGGGAAGCTGGTCTGTGTGGAGTTGGCACATTCTGCTCACATTTGCACAGATTTTCTCCACATACTGCAGTGCACATCCCAAAGATGTATGTGTGAGGTGACCTGGGGTGTCTGGGGTGTTCACATTATCCTAGTGTAAATGACTGTCTCGTGTGCGCGAGGGCACCCGTTGAAGGAATGCCAAACTGGCCCGGGGTGGGGCCCACCTTGTGCACTGAGCTCACAGGCTAAAAATCTAGTCCCTGCAACACTGACCTAAAATAACTAAGTAAATGATCATCTCATTTGTTTTTATTAATCTTTCTTACATGTATGTATAACTCACTTGTATTTCAATGTTTACACTTGATCTTAGCCAAAAGGCAAAGAAATGCGCTTTCAATGTTCAATGTTAGAATTCTTTTGGTCTTTGCTGTGTTTAGTAGTTCAGTAATGTTTTTGTTCCCAGCTGTAGGAACTTAACTATTCATATGTTTATATCAGTTAGCCTATGGTAAATCTGGTTTCCTTATACAAATTTTTGCTGAATGTCAGTTTCAAGAAAGCCATCAAAATAGGTAGGATGTAACCAAATCACTGCTTAGATATAAATGTATAGAATAAATGCTAACATTAGACAAAATAAATGTCCCACATTAGTAACAGAAAGTTTCATCCTAATAATCTAGAAAAAGAGAAAGCTAGACCAAAAAATAAAAAAAGCTGATTTAATATTTGAAAATTAGGTGTTAGAAGTCATCATATTAACAGACAAGTCATCATATTAACAAGAAGAAAAATAGCTCAAGAGATATTAAATATAGTTTAACTAAACAGAATATTCATGGTAAAAATTTGACAAATTTGGAATAGAAGGAAATCCACAGCTAATACCATACTTAATGTTAAAAATGGGAAGCTTTTCAATCAGATTTGAAGCACAGTAATAAATTCCTCTATACACACATATTCAACTCCATATTGGAATTCCTAGCAATTGCAGTAAGTCAAGGCAAACAGTATAATGATCTGACACGCAAAAACAAACAAAAAACCACCAACCTGTCTTGCAGACAGCAAGAATATCAGAATATTCCAGTGTTTAAGGTTAACAGAATCAATGCCCAGAGATTTCCCTAAATAAAGCTATTATTTAATATGTTTACTAAAAGAAAAGGTAATATGTTTAGTCATTTTTGTTATTTATCTTACAGTCTAAACTGTGAAAGTTGCCTCATGCAGAACAAAAGAATCCACTCAGCACAAAAAAAGAATCTCAAAACACATCTTTAATGAAAACTTTTTAATTAAAATTTCATGTATATTAGAAGCTATTAGAAATCAGATTTGGTTGTTATCCCTACAATGCAAGTTCTGCATACTGTCATGGGAATTCCTACTTGGAAAAGGGAGTGATCTCTGATTGAAGAGTTTTAATTACTAATGAATTTTTTTTTATGTCTTTGTATGAAGACTCTACTGAACGTGGAGAGTTGAACAATTAACTGCTTCCCAAGGACCATCATAGTAGTAATGACTCTCCCCTCTGTGGAAAGCTGGATAACTATAGGAATCTGCTTTGTGTGTCAGTAAAATAAATGGTATATGTGCCCTGCTAAATCTCAATTGTTTGGGGCGAAGGGTGTAGTAAAACAAAAAGATTCTTGAGAGTACCATTAACAAAGTACAATTTCACATTTTTAGGAGCTTTAATTATTCCCATGCTCCTCCACAAACCCAACTACAGTCTCAGCAACACTTTGAATCTATGTGCTCAAAGTGCAGACCAGACCCTCACAAATGGAATATTTTCAGTCATTAGGAACTTCCCTGACAACTTTGTGTTTTGAACTTTTTGGCAAAGCTTTGACTTAAGATATAACGAGCAAAATGGCTGTAAGACGTCAGCCATTGAAAGGTGTTATATAAGAGAGGACTTTTCCTACACAGCCACTGTGAAAGCATATTAGCTTGAGGACTTTAAAAATAGATCCACTTCACCTTTAGTCTCTTTAGATTTGACCTTAATGCAATCAGAAGAAGCAGGTATTCTCTACATAAAACAAATTGCAAGATATTACCAAGTATTTAGAGGAAAAATAATAAGTAAAAATAAACCATTAGGCAATGTATGAATTATTTACTTCTAGAGAAGCACATAAAACCATGAACATATTAATTTTAAATTAGTTATTGTCTTTTGGGTCAACCTATTTCTGTTCATGCTTAGTTGATTGGTTTTAGATGAAAGGAGACCATTGGAAGGTACTTATTTGGTCTCATGTGGGGGTTTTTGTATCTAGAACACGTGAATGATTTTGATAGCTATCATTTATCATTTTTAATTATTTTAATTAGTATGCAATTAGAAAACCAGCAAGTAATCAAGGAAATAAAAGGAGTGTTGCATTTTAATAAGGAATAAGTGTACATAAGCTATGTTTTAAAGGACATTTTAAAAGATGATTTTCAAAAGTAAGAGTTGCACTCACTTATTTAGGAAAAACAGAGTCAGAGGTCCGTACATATTTACAGATTCATATGCATGCTCATACATACCTTCCCTTGTAAATATACCCACCTGAGAACACATTTAATGAGCCTCTGGTGCATTTCACCAAAAGTGCACATCGCCTGTGCTTGACATCCTCTAATCATGCTCCTGGCTGACTCACAGCATTCATTCAGGATCTTTTTACCTTGCCAGTGCTCACCTTAAAAGTCATTTTCTCAAAAGACATTCTCTGAGTTTCTAATTTAAGTTACATAACCTCCTTCCTTCAGTTATTTCTTCTCATCATGGTTGTTCATTATTTATTGATCTATTGTGAAGCACCTGTCTCTTTCTGTGGATTGTGAGCTCGGCCAGGATAAGGTTACTGTGAGCTTCAGTAACTATTTCATGTGGATGGTCTAGCAGATTGAGTGGCTCACAGAAGATGCTGTCCTCAACATTGACTCCTTCCTTATTAATATACCTCATTTTAGGAAAGAGGATTGGGGTAAACGATGTGTTTCTTTTCTTTCTCTCTCATTTCTTACCACCCAAACCCTTGGTAAATCTTTAAAATATGCACTATAAATTTTACATCTGAGTACTTTTCCCCTTTGCTACTAACATGGTCATCCAATCCTTTATCATCTACTGCCTTGGCTGTGGTAATAACCCTCTAAATAGTCCATCTACTTTCTCTCCCAATCTCTGGAGAGTTTCTCCAAGAACCAGACTGATCTTCCTCATGTAAATATGATCATGTTTCTTTTTTACTCAAATCTTTCCAATATCCTTCCATCACACCTGGAAATGATACAGTGTTCTTCCAAAAATAAAGCTCTCACTGACCTGCTTTCTACGCTGGTTTGTATCTACCATGCTTGCTTTTGCTTTTTCACTCCAAATGTGCTCCTTCAACTGATTCACAGCGTGTCAGGGCCAATGCAGTTACTGTTCCAAGTGCTATGCACCATACTTGTGTGATAATCTATTGCTTTGTGAAATGTAACATCGTTGGAGGGTCTTACATGACCTTCCTTTCCCAAATAGTTCTTTCATAATCATTCACTGGTATTTCTTTTCTAATTTTAGGAAACTTCATACTCTCTAGCATTTGGGCATCTGTTGTATTATTGTTGTCATTCTTCAATGAAATATAAGTTTCTAAGGGATTTTGAAAATATTTTTTGACGTAGGAATGAATAATTGACTGAAAGAATGAATACATGAATGATAAGTTAAAACAAAGTTGTGCAAGCACACTTTCTCTTTGGCAGACAATATCTTACAATCAAGTAATAGCAAACTACTATGTTTTAATACTGCTCCCATATATTAAATATGTATTATGCATCAGGTTCATTTGTTATGTACATAATATTCATTTGTTATGTTAATCCATTTTTTAATGATTTCGGTTACCTGAGTCATAAAAAAGGACTCTGAATATGTGAATGTGTGTGTGTTTTGAGACAGCATCTCTCTCTGTCTTCTTGATAGAGTAACATGGCATCATAGCTCACAGCAGCCTCCAACTCTTGGGAGTAAGCAATCCTCTTGCCTCAGCCCTCCAAAGTAGCCGGGACTACAGTTCCTGACATAACGCCTGCCTACTCTATCTACTTTCAGTAGAGATAGGTTTGTGGGGAGGGTCTCTTGCTCTTGCTCAGGCTGGTTCCGAATGCCTGAGCTCAAGTGATCCACTTGCCTCAGCTTTCCAAAGTGCTAGGATCACAGGTGTGAGCCATTGCACCCAGCTCTGAAGTTTTACAGCGTTCTCATAGTAGGAGTTTAGGCCTAAAAGTACAGTTGAAAACGAGGAAGAAAGTGACTTTCTAGTGGAGAAATCTTGCAATCATTATTTCAGTCAGGTGAGCACAGTATTGACAGCCCATACCGTTAATATGATGTGATTAGAATTACTTCTGTGATCTTCTTCCCCAAAACATGTAACCACTATCTAAACAGGAGAAAAACATAAGAATAACAAAAACTGACAAATTTTCTAAAAAATATAGCTCGACTATACTCCTCAAATTGTTAAGATATCAAAAGAAAGCCAAGTCTGAGAAAGAGAAGGCTCAGAAGACATGATGACTAAGTGCAAGTGTGTGGATAAGAACTTGGAATAGACAAAGCACATTACATGGAAAAAACCAAACATGCCCAAGTGAAATACAGACTTTAGTTAGAGTATATGAGTATGTATTCACTAATTGTGACACAGGGACCATGCTAATGTAAATTATTGATAACAGGGTCAATTGGTGTGGTTAAATGAGAACTACACTGTTACTTTTCTATAAATAAAAAAACTGATATATTTTAAAAAGGAACTCTTAGACTGGTCCGCACAGCTGGTACATGATTAATTGTTAGACGAGATTCAGGGCTGGACCAGAATTTAGCACTCATCATTTATCTGTAAGGAAACTAAGGCCAGAAGAACTTCTGCGGCTACTTGGACTTTTTCAGTGTGTAGAATAGACATCATTTTGTATGTCTATTCAGATAGGCGTTTACTTTTGACTCATATTTGTCTATGTCAATTCCAAGGATGTTCCCTAATGAAAAACTATTAGGCAACAATCTTGTTGAAGTGTTATGAAGCTTGAAGGGTTAGAAAATTGATTTTTTAATAGTTTAGACTTGGGAAAGTGTGTCTACACTATGTTGCCTCAGTGGTATGGTATTACATGCTATTACTTAATCAAATAATATCCCTTCTTCCACTATATTCTTACATGGTAATTTTGCAAGAACTGTAAATGCTTCTCATTATTATATGGAAAGTGATGAATTTACTGTCTCAGTTGGTTTTGGGGAACTTGATTATTTCCTCAAACTATGCATAACCCCCCCCCCCAAACAAAAAAACAAAAAACTTGCTTTGTTTATGAAGCCCAGTAATTTTTGCAGCTGAACTCTCATTTGTATCTCTGGCAGGAACCATGAGAAAATCATTTTTGTCCTTCATGGCTTTGCCTCCGAAGTCTATTTTATTTTGACAAGAGGGACTTGACCACAGAGTAGCATTTGACTAAGGAAACAACTTGTTCATTTTTCTTCCTTCTTTAGGGAATTTTTTTGTTTTCATGTATTGGCAGGAAAGGAGAATGCTGACAAGATGATACTGAATCACACTCAAGCCAGCCAGTTGGGGTCATTAGCTCATGTGCCAAGCAATAGCTTCACATTTGGCCTGCAAATGAAGTCATTTTTTAAAACTCCTAGTGCCAAATCTCTTTAATAATTTATCCTCTTTTCACCATCATCATTACTCTAATGCTGCAGAGATGTCACTGTAATAAAGCTTCAATTTCAAGTTATGCTTTACAATTTTTTGATGTAAATAGGAAAGTTAAGCAAAATAAATATAATGAAGTTCAAGAGATACTATCTCTAATGTTTTCTGAAGTAACTTCCTTTAATAAAATTTCCATCATGGGCAGTGCTGTGGCTCAAAGGATTGGCGGGTTCAAACCCAGCCCCTGGCCTTGCAGAGTACTGCAAAATAAATAAATAAATGAATAAATAAAATTTCAATCATTTAGGGGCTATGTTTTTTATGTGAGATTTAAAATATTTGTTGTATCGTCATAAAGTTATTGAAAACAACAACAAACCCATTTGGTGTGATAATGTAAGACTTATGAACACTTCTTTCCTAAATTGATTTATGCATTTACTTTCAATAGGAAACTCACCTATGTGAAATTACCTGTCTATTAATTTTTAGTATCAAGAAGTCTGTTTTTCATTCCTACATCAAGAACTTCTTCGAGTACACAGAGTTACAATTGACACAATAATTTATACAATTTGGCAAACAATATATTCATGGTTGGCAATGTACCAAGTTACATCTCAACCTCCATGCTAGTATGTTAATGTTTTTTGTGCTCATAGTGATCTCTTTTAATTTATCATAATTACATGAACAGATCTGTTACCATATCACGTCTGTTCTCTACTGTCTACTGGAGAGTAGTGTCCTGACTTTGTTCCCTGTGTCTGTTATACCATAGACAGTGATTTACTCTCCTAACCAGTTCATTGTTTTTGCAATGTTGCATATGATGTTTTACTATGAAGGAACATATAGATTACAGGATTCATTTTAATTTTCCACATCCATTTTATGTTAGTTGTTATTGGCTAGCCCACTTGTTTATAACTGATTTGTACAGAAGTTCAAAGATATTTAATGTAACTAATGAATTCTTCACTGATTAAATACTATTCAATGGCTTTACTTATATTATTTAGAAACTCTATTAATTAGGTAATGGTTATAGTAGAAGATTTGGTATGCTTATATTTATTTAAACATTTATTTTTATACATAAGCTATAAAGTTTATGACCCTTTCTTCAAAAAGATTAAATTAGCTACTTATCCTATTAGTTGTTTGTCACCACAATCCCCTATGCTTCTATAGTGGTTTATAGCCCATAAATTTCAATGGCATTTTAGTCATTTAGTCTTTACATGTTGCTTAATTTATTTTTATTACAGATTAGTATAGGAGTGCATAGGATTAGGTCACGTAGTTTGCTTTTGTAAGACTAAAGTCTGACTTGTACTTGTTTCCCTTCACCTATGAAGTAGGCATTAATACATGTGCAATGGACCCATTAGGTGGGAATCTATCCAATCTCCTCCCCTCTTATTTGAATTGACTGAGTTTTTCTCTCTTATAAGCATTTTGTTGTTCTGTGTTAGTACTGAGTACTTGTGATGGTTCTTTTTCCATTCCTATAACACTTCACTTAGAAGTTTCTTCAAATCCATCCAGGTTATTACAAAAGAAATGAAATCTCCATACTTTTTAATGTCTGAGAGTACCTCGTGCTATACATATACAGCAATTTAGCAATCTTTAAATTATACTACCTCCCTAAACTCAACCAGGAAGAAATAGAACTCTTGAACATACCAGTATCAAATCCAATTAAAAAAACTTCCATCAAATAAAGTCCTGGACCAGGCAGTTTCAAACCAGAATTCTACCAAAACTTCAAAACAGAGCTTATACCTATATTGCAAAATCTATTGCAAAACATTGAGAAGGAAGAAACCCTCCCTCTCAAACTTTATGTCCATGAGAGAAAGCAGGCACTGGGCCCTTCGACTACTTGGATTTTAGTCTTCTCACTACATGTTGCCTTCTTTCAGAAAAATCTTTGAAATATGCAACATATATCATTTTCATAACTGGTATAAAATGAGAGGCGTGGTCAACCAAAAAAGCTTAATTCAGAAAAAGTCTTATACATTTGTTCCTTACAATGTGAGCCTGCCCGCTTTCACTCAACTCTTCTAACGTGAAGCACCTGAAATTACATACACTTCAGGAAATATTTTCATCTCTTATTTATAAGACATGAAATACATATATAGCTTACTTCCCCAGAATATTTTAATTGAAGACCAATCTAGCGTTAGAGTGATGCAATGGCTTGAGGCAATTGCTAAAATAATTGAAAAGAGCAAGTGAAGTTTTAGCAAGAAAAAGGAAGTTTATTAACAACTTCCACAGCAAGTCAGGCCCTGTCCTAGTGACTGCAGGCTCCATGAAAAGCACATTTTTGGGTTTTATACACGACTTTGAGGAATATCATCTCCTTCTTGAAAGTCTCCCAGTGTCTTCATTACCTCTGTTCTCAAAACGACCCACCCGCAAGACCTTGATAACAACCCACCTGCAAGAACTTAATCAGCCTCACTCCCATAAGAGCCTAGGTCATATAGCCTGACATAAAACTATCCAAAATAGCCTAACCATATCTGCCATCTTCCTTGTTCATATCTTGTGACCTAATGCTAGCTACGTGTCACAACACACTCAGTATTTTCAAAAGCATACAGATGTCAAGATCCAGACCTATGGAATTAAAATTTTGAGGATAAATTAGGCAGCTGAACAGACAGATAAACAGTACTGAAGCAACAATTGAATCAAAGTTAAACAAGTAAGAAGTATTTTATGCAAGGTTATAGCAAATGGGGAGAGAGAATGAACTCAGCTCCATTGCAACAAACAGCAAGAGAATTTTTAGTAGCTGGAGTGGGGAGAATTGTAAGTCACGTGCATTTGTTAATTGGCCTTACCCAAGGAGAAGTAAACTTTCACATATATTCATGGCAGAAAGTGATTTTACAGCTTTGGAGCAAGGCACTCCTGGCTATTAGACTGCTATTCCTCCAAGGAGACTGGGAAACAGGGGCACTGTCTTTGTGGATCATCACATTACAAAGAGATGGCTCTTAGGTCCTGTGTTGTAAAAGGTTGAGAGGCCTCTAAAAGAATTTGCATCTCAGAGTATTAGGCCCCAGATCACAGCCCAGCCTCCAGGGAGGACTCAGCCTATAATGGCACCTCCCTTGCCAGCATGAGCTTATTCTGTAACCCTGGAGGTGGGAGTCACCATCAGCGAGAAGAGCTCCAGCAGCCGTGGCAGGACACAATAGCTCCTGCGGGTCTGCTGTCACCACCGCAGCCAGTCACAGCCTGTTCCACGACTTGGGGCTGGTAGTGGCTGAGGGTGGAGATGTGCTGCCTTGGCCCTCGGCTTCTTCCTCCTAGCAGGTGGGGAGGAGACTACCTCCCTTCCCCTACGCTTCTCTTCTTTATAAGCTGAGAGACGGGGGTGGGGGGATGGGGGGTGGGAGGGTAGACTGTTCCCCAGTTGGAACAGATGGGAGTTCCTAGTGACCTGGGCCCATTGGGTCCATTATCATACAATTAAACTTGAAAATGTCTTCTTCTGGAAGGTTCCAGAAAGGACGCATACATAGTAATCAGTTTTATTTTATAACCCCATCTTGTTACCCCAAAGGCAGGAGGCAGTAGTCACTTCTAGGGGAAAGGTGGAACAAATCTCAGCTCAGTTAGCCCGTGGAAGACAACGTGTTCAGAGTTGGGGTCTCTTCTCCACTCAGGAAGAGAAACCAGTCTTGTTCTTAAGAGGTATTTTTCTTATGATGTGTACTTTAAGAGGTATTTTCCTTATGTGTGCTTTTGTTCTGTGATAAATGTATGTTGATGGTGATTGCTTTGTTATTTATTTATTTATTTTTTGAGATAGAGCCTCAAGCTGTCACCCTGGAGAGAGTGCTGTGGTATCACAGCTCACAGCAACCTCCAATTCCTGGGCTCAAGCATGTCTCCTGCCTCCGCCTCCCAAGTAGCTGGGACTACAGGCGCCCGCCACAACGCCCGGCCATTTTTTGGTTGCAGCCATCATTGTTGTTTGGCGGGCCCGGTCTGGATTCGAACCCACCAGCTCAGGTGTACGTGGCTGGCGCCTTAACCCATTGAGCCACAGACGCCGAGCCGATGGTGATCTCTTTGTATCTGTGATCGTTCCTCCATGGGCCGGGCACCAGTGCTCATTCTTCACACTGAGAGCCAAGAACCAGGTAGCATCCTCCTCCAGAGGGGACCAACAAGAGGGTCAAGGAAGGAATTTATAATTACAAGGTTTTCAAACATGCTCTAAGAAAGGTCAGGAGGCCTATAGTCAGGAAGAAGCCTTTCTAAAGCTTAGTCAAGCTAATGAATAGACAGATAAACAGATAAAAGTTCTCAGGTGAGATTATTCTGACGTGTGACCAGAGCTGAGGACTAGTACTCTAGAGCAACTTCATCAGAGGGTTTTCTAAGTAGATTTAATTTCTTCAAGGGAGAGAAATGATGAACAGCCTGAGCTGGGAATAGAGCTAAAAAAAAAAGGAAGGCTAGTTAAAACAAGGGTGAACTTTGCCTTTTCTTAAAGGTGAGAGTGATTTCAGGAGAACTGGAAATGTTACTTTGCTGGCCTCTAATATCTCCTAATTCAGCTTCCTGAGATGCTTATCCTACTTCATTTTTTTTTCTACTCCTTTTTCTTTACCCCAACAGTAAAACCCAAATATCCCTTTAGGGAGATAGCAATATCAGATTCTAACAGTCATTTCTTTCCTCCATTAAGTGATCTGATCAGATCATTTCAGAGATGTGGATTTGATGACACAAATATGGAAAAATAATAATTTACTAGGTGGGTGAGACAGAGCACATAAGGCTCTATGACTTGTAGGAAGATGGTGTTGTATGAATTAATCTTTCAGTTTAAAATGGGAAATTATAGCTCTTTCCCTTTCATGAGTATGATGATTAAATATATCAGACATATAAAGATTTGAGTAAGGTGATTGGCCGTAATCGGAGCTAACTAGAAGTTGGGAGCTGTACTTGCTGCCTTTGGATAACGTGGAGTACTAAGGCTTAGATTCAGCACCCTTGGTGCAAACCATGACATATTTTTATTACCTCACAGTTTTTGCCCAAGTCTGGTTTAACGTGTGAGGAAGACCAGACTTTCTACCTTTCAGTTTATGCATGATTACTTAAAATGTATATACATAATATTTTAAAACATTTATGTCACAGTATTTTATTAAAATATGATTGGTATCATTATCAAGTGGAATATCAGCTTCTGCTTCGAAGTTTCCCCAGTTCTTCCTTACCTCTGTTCTCAAAACAACGTACCTGCAAGACTTTGACGACAACCCTCCTAAAAGGTCTGAATCAGCCTCATTCCCGTGATAGCCCAGGTCAGCCTGACTTAAAACATTCAAAATAGCCAAACCGTACCTGTCATCTTCCTCGCTCACATCTTGCCAACTACCTAACACTTGGTTACTCCTTTCATTGGAGTGCCTCTGTCAAAACTGAATAGTATTTGTGAATGGCTTAGGAAACATTTTATAAGTAAGGATTCAAGATGAATAACAATTAGAAAATCTTATTTCGTATGAAGTGACTTTTTAATTGGAGGAACAAAACAAACTCTCAATCACAAGTCTGTTAGCGTACATACAACTTTGCAGTATTTTTTTCCTTTATGTCAGATGTGAGGATACAACCAATTAGATCACAGTGTTTGTATTTTTTATGTAGAGTCCTACTGTAGTTGTGTCCTACACACGAGGATGCCACACACCCTTACGTTATGCCCGTTAAGTGGGAGCATGCCAGGCCCCTCCCCTCGCCTGTTCTTTCCTCTCCTTCTCCCCTCTCCACCCCAACTTGAACTGAATTAACTTTTCCTCCTATGTGGGTGTGTATTAGTTTGGCTACTTGCTTCATGTTAGAATTGAGTACATTGGATACATCCAGTTTTTTTTAAGGAGAAAGTGTTTCATCCATCTAACTCCAAGTCTGATTTTTTGCATCTACCATGTTCTATCTTCTTTTTAAAATAATATACTACTAGTGGTTACACATTCAGTTCATACCTCATTTTGAAGACTTAGAAAACACACATCCCACACATGAAAGATTTACTCTCCCTTCTTGAAAAAAATAAAAGCAATCAGCAATAATAATAATAACACAAACAGCAGCTAAAAAATAAATGGACAAAATATATAAAACAACAATTTTCAGTTATTGGACATTAGGCAACACAGGGGAGTGGTAACTCAGAAGAAATAAATAAAACCAGCCCCAATCATACACATTTTACAGCTTGAAGGAAGATTACAGATCTAAGCCACCAGGGAATCTGGAACCCAGTGATCTCTCTAGATAAGATAAGGAAGCATAGTAATGCCCAACTGGCCAGAATTCACAAGACAAAACACCAGAGAGGAGAGAACTGCGCGGGATATCTGCAAAGATTTTCCTTGGAGTCTTCAGCAGAGTTTGAATATCACATGTGTGTGACGAAGATACCAGGTGCTGAAGAAAGAAACACCTAACAGAGCAAAGGAAATTTCCTCCGAGCCCAGAGAGGACTGGAGAGTCTGTCACCAGAAGCCAGAGGGGAAAGCCTTAGATTTCATGGAGTGTTAAGACACACATCAGGGGGATGTAACAGTCCTAGAGATTCATGCAACTATTACAGAGCTAGAAAGCAGACAGAGAAAACCCAGACAGAACTGAAAGGAGAAACATAACAATCTTCAAGAGCAGTCAGATTTCAACACTCCGCTCCGTACTTGATAGAACAAGCGGACAGAAAGTTAGCACAGATATACAAAACGTCAACAACATTGGAAACCAGGCTAAACTAGTATTTTCTTAAAGAATTTTATACCTGTATTCATAAGGGATATTCATGTGTAGTTTTTTGTACTGTTTTTGTCTCATTTTTATGTAAAGATAATACTGGCCTCATAAAATGAATTTGGAAATGTTTCCTCTTTTTCTATTTCCAGAAGAAATTATGTAGACTTGGTGTTCATTCTTGTTTAAAATAGGTACAATTTTCCAGTGAAACCATCTGGGCCTGGAAATTTATTTTTTTAGAGACTTTAAGTTTTAAATTTAATCTTCTTTTTTTGTATTATATGGTTATTCAAACTATTTCGTATTGAGTCAATTACGATATTTTATGTTTCCCAAAGAGTTGGATAGTTCTAAGTTGTCAAATGTATGTGTGAGTATTCTTTGTAACATTCCTTAATTATCCTTTTCATTTCTGCAGGGTCTGTAGTAATATCCCCTGTTTTGTTTCTGATATTGATAATTTATTTTCTCTTTTTCTGTCCATTACACTGGAGGCCAGTTTTAATCATATAAGACCAGATCTTTGTTCACAGATTTTCTCTGATTATTGGCCTTACATTTAAATAATTTTTACTCTTGTTTGTTCCTTTTATTTTCTTTGGGTTTATTTTGGACTTTTTTCCACTAGATTCTTTAGGTGAGGGCCCAGATTATTAATTTAAATTATTGTCTATTTTTCTCCTTGTCCATTTAATCTTATAAATTCACTTTATACAGTGTTTCAGCTCATTCCCATATATTTTAAAATAGTGTATGTTCATTTTCATTCAGTTCCATATTTTTTTATTTTACCTTACATGTTCTTTTTAAACTATAGATGATTCAAAAATGATTGGTTTCATTTCTAAGCATTTGAAAATCCTTTTAGTTCTATTAGCTATTGTTTTATTTTTTAAAAAAACTCTGCTCTTCTCTGGACAGTTATTTAGGAATGTTATCGTTTCTTGGTGAAATTTCCCTGAGAGGGAGAAAAGAAAACTTATTTCATATTTTGTTTTTGTGATTACTGATTTTCAGTTTGATTCCATTGTGACTGGAGAACATATTGTGCATGTTTTCATGACTTTTAAAATTGAGGTTTTATTCCATTCTGTAATATATTCCATGGGGACCTGTAAAGAATGTTTATTCTGCTGTTTTGGAGTGAAGTGGTATATATATTTTTATTATATTTTAGTGTTGCCAAGTTACTCTATACCTTTGTTGTTTATCTGTATAGTTTTCCTACCAATTATTGGGAGATGGTTATTGTTTCTACTGACAATTGTGGATTTGTCTATTTTTCCTTTTAGTTCTATCAGCTGTTGTTTTTATTTTTAAAAAAATAAAAAAAACAGGGTGGCTCCTGTGGCTCAGCGAGTAGGGCGCCGGCCCCATATACCGAAGGTGGCGGGTTCAAGCCTGGCCTCGGCTGAACTGCAAAACAAAAAAATAGCCGGGCGCTGTGGCGGGCGCCTGTAGTCCCAGCTACTCGGGAGGCTGAGG
>CAUYON010180356.1:0-24105 GCA_963573935.1 Arctocebus calabarensis
CAAGGGTGAACACCAGTGCCTCCAGCCCGGCATTGTGGCAGGTGCCTGTAGTCCCAGCTACTCAGGAGGCTGAGGCAAGAGAATCGCCTAAGCCCAGGAGTTGGAGGTTGCTGTGAGTTGTGATGCCACGGCACTCTACCGGGGGGTTAATAAGTAAGATTCTGTCTCAAAAAATAAATAAATAAAATAAAATAAAACCAGGGTGGCGCCTGTGACTCAGTGAGTAGGCGGTGGCCCCATATACGGAGGGTGGCAAGTTCAAACCCAGCCCCGGCCAAACTGCAACAAAAAAATATCTGGGCGTTGTGGCAGGCACCTGTAGTCCCATCTACTCGGGAGGCTGAGACAAGAGAATCGCCTAAGCCCAGGAGTTGGAGGTTGCTGTGAACTGTGTGACGCCACAGCACTCTACTGAGGGTGATGAAGTGAGACTGTCTCTACAAAAAACAAAAAAAAACAGTGCCTCTGCCTAGATAGTTCCAGGGAAAATCACAGGGGCTCCCACTGACTTGTGTCTACTTGCAACATAATTATTGGCCAGGAAGAGTTGAATACTGGTTTTAGCCACACATGGATGCTGTGCCTAGCCTTGGAGCTAAGAAATGTGAGCCCCATGGCCCTAGAGCCCCATGGCCTGAAGGTGGGTGCCTTTGCAGAGCTCTTGGGTCCTTCCGAGATTATCCCATCTGCCCTCAGGGCCCTTTGATCTCTAGTCCCAGAGTATGTTCAGTTCCTGCCACCTTCGCCTATGCCCACACACACTGGACTCATGCACCCCACAAGCCTATATACCTAAATATTTGACCAACAGGGAACTATGCAACACCCCGATCTGAGGTCTCTGTCCCAGTGTTGGACAGGGAAGGTAATAAAGACAGGCAGGTCCAGCTCCAGCCCTAGTAAGACCTCTCCTGTCTGGCTCAGCTCAGACCCTATGTGTCCCCCAAGTGCCTCCTCTCTGTTCAACTTCCCTGTCTTCATCAAGAGGCTGACTGGGGGCTTCAGTGTCAGTGACCAAAAAGTGGTCCTTGGGTAGGCCTGCAGTAACCCAAAAAAAAGGCACCTTGTAGACGGTTACTTGTCTGGGAGAGGCAGTACCACCCATCCGAACTGGTTAAGATGCCAATGATGCCTAATTAATCCATTATGCTGAGGGCAGAGCCACCCTGAGGCACACAGCAGTCTATTGAGGCCACCAGGGACACTACCCTTGGAAATGCCAGCTCCTGCCCTATTCACAGAGGGGCAGGCTAGGGCATGAGGACTAGGACCCGGATCCCCTGAGGAGTAGGTGCTGCCTGTTGCCTGAGTCAACCTGGCCCTTCCACCCTTCTTATCCTCTGCCTGTGAGGCCTCACCCACCACCTCCATGGCCCCACCTGCCATGGGGATGGCAGCTTAGGCAGCCAGCACAGCTTAGGCCTTGCTCCCTAAGGAGGAAGTGGGCTGCAGGACAGGGCAGGCCTAGTCCCTAGACCCCACTAAGCCAAGGAGACCCAGGACATAAAGACAAACCAGGGCTTTCCACTCCTTCATTTACTGCACTTGTACCCTGACCTCCTTACTGGTTAGGTGCCTGTTCCCAGACGTGGCACCCGACACACTGCCCTATTGCCAGGGCTACCGCCTATGGCTTCCTCTAGTTCACAGGTTCAGCCCTCATTCGACCCGGGATGGATCCTAGGCCCAGTCTGGCCCCTTCCGCCCTCGTGTGGGCAGGTGGAGGCCCACATTCCAGGCCCACCCAGCCTGGATTTTCTGGATTGAAATACGCTCAGGCCGCTGGCTTTGGTTTTCCCCCGCGGGCCCTGTCCCGGGGTTGGTGGGCTTCACTGGCATGTCCTGCAGCGTGGCCTGGCCAGGGCGCCCGGGAGGCTCCCCCAGCGGCTCCGTTGGCGGCGTGTGGGGCGTTGTGGGCAGGAGACTTGGGCGGGCTCTGCGGCTTGAGCGCGCTGACGGCTCGGATGAGGCCCATGCGGCGGCGGATGGAGTGGTCCAGGTTGACGGTGCAGCTCAGCAGGCTCTGCGCCTCGGCCACGGTGAAGGGGAAGTCGGCGCCCAGGAAGCGCTGGAAAAGCTCAGGGTCGCCATCCAGATCGAGCACATTCTGCAACGCCTTGGTCATGGTGTGTAGCTCGCTGCTGTTGTCGCGGAACACGTCCCAGAGGCGCACGCGGCCCTCGGGCGCGCCCCCGGCCTGCTGCCGGTCCTCCAGGCACTGCAGTGTCCAGCTGAGACGGCATGGCCACTGGTTGGCGAGCACGACCCAAGCCACAGCCTGGCGCGGAGTGGGGCCCTCGAAGTCACCCTGCTGCTGCTGTAGTAGGCGCACGGTGATGGGCACCGTGTTGACGATGCGCCGCATAGACACCACGTTGTCGGGCACGTACTCGTACAGACAGTCGCGCTCGTCGTGCAGGCAAAAGAGCGCCTCCTGGATGCGGCGCGCCGCCTCGGTGTCGATGTGGCCCTGCGGCGTGGACGTGGTCCCAGCCTGTGTCTGCACCGCCAGCAGTTGCGCGCCCTCGCCGCCCCGACCCCCACCGGCCGGCGACAGCAGCTTTCCCGTGATCTCGCGGTACAGCAGGTCGTCGCGGCTCTGCACGGCATCGTGCAGGAACTGCAGCTTGGTGCGGCGGCCCATGACGGGCACGGAGAAGGGCAGCGTGACGGTGCGGTTGAGGAAGAGGTAGCCATTGTCTGCCGTCCCCTTCATGTTGCCGGCACTCTCGAGGCACGCAGCCAAGATGCTGGGGTCTACCACCAGGATGAAGATAAAGGGCGCGTGGCTGTCGGACAGCAGGGTGTTGATGGCATTGAGCACGCCCACCACGCGCTCCGGGTAGCACGTATCCAGCCCGGTGACCTCGAGCACCACGCGCAGGCGACGGCGCTGGTAGATCTCCAGGAAGCACAGGAAGTCGGTGAGCAGCTCCACTTCCTTCTTCACCTCGCACATGAAGCCCAGCTGGCTGCCAAACTTCTCTTGCGACACCAGACGCTCGATCTTCTTCCGCTGGCTCACGAACAGATGCTTGCACACTGAGTACACGGCCATGAGCAGCCCCGATCCCGAAAGCGTGGTGGCCGCGCCTCCGAACACCCTGAGCAGGCTGCCGCTCGCGCCCCCGTGGCCTGGCGCGTGGCTGCCCAGGGACAGGTAGAGCAGGCCCACGCCTAGGGCTAGCGCCGCCAGCAGCCCCAACAGCCCCAGGCACACGCGGCGCCGGCAGTGCCACTCGCGCTGGCAGCAGCCCTGTGTGGTGACCGGCTTGTTGCCCATCACCGAGTACACACTGAAAGGCAGAGCGCCATAGTGGTGGCGAATGCCCTCGCACAATGTGGTCACCAGCCCAGCCCACAGCTTGTCGGTGCCTGCATACTGCCAGGCACTGAAGCGGATGAAGAGAAACTTCACGTTCTTGCGCCGCAGGTGCACCTCGGTGATAATCGGCTGCAGGAACACCAGGTACCACAGCAGCCGCGGGATGCTCCAGCCGCTCACTGGCCGCGGCCGCCACTGCACGCGCTGCAGCTCCTCCGTCTCGCGCTGCGCCGCCTCTTGCTGCATCAGCGCTGTGGGGACCGGGAGGGCGGTAGGAACGTGGACAGCGGAGAAGGGGGTGGGGTGCTCCCGGAGAAATCCCTGGCACTGAGCAAAGAACTCGGAGGGGACTTAAGGTGAGCCCCAGCGTACTCTCCCACCTGCACCTCTAAAGAGCTGGGAGCAGGTGCAAAAGGCCCAGCACGGAGAGGCCTGGAGTTGGGCTTGGACTGGAAGCAACCGAAGGACAAGGCTGGGGGTCAAGAATGGGTCGAGTCTTCAGAGGAGAGAGGATGGGGTGAGGCAAGAAGGGACACAAGAAAGCCAGGACTGGGCAAGGGGCAGGAGGCAGGTCCAGAGGCCTCCCTTGGTAGAGTAAGGGAGGTTCTAAGGGAGGTGGAGTTGGTCTAGGGATGAGTGAATGAGAGAAGCCAAGAGGAATGCCAGGCAGCAGGAGATAGCCTTTGCTCTGATTTTCTGCGCTTACTGCCCCTCCTCCAGGGAGCCCTTCCTGATCCTCAGGCTGGGTCAAGTGCCCTCAGTTCTTCCCACTCTGGGTCGTCAGTGTCTTAAGGACAACTGTGTCACCCCTGTGTGGATGGCGAGCCCCAGGAGGCAGAGTGTTGGTTGTCTTGGTCACTGCTGTGTCCCCTGGGCACCCAGGAGATGCTGGGGGAAGAACGGAGCATGAGAAATCAGGGCAGGATCCATCTCTGGGCACAGGGAATGAATGGGAGTGTCTAAGCCAGCCAGCACAGAGCAGATCTCCGCCATAATGCTGTCTCTTTTTTCCTTATATCCTAATCACTTCTCTTGTCAGGAGCCTGTTCATTCCTCTGTGGCAACACAGGGGCAGGACAGGGACTAGTTTAGCAGGTGCTCAGGAATGAAAGGCTGTTGACCTCCACCAGGGCTGGGCACATGGAGGAAGACAGTCGCCCCTGCCCCTCCAGCCACACTTCAGAGCCAAGGTCTGAGCTTCAGCTGGGTGAACCAGGTCAGAGCAGCTGGGGAGGGTTTTAGCTCATGTTTTCAATTAACACCTGTCAGGTGACTGATGAGTGCCCAGGGCTGAGAAGAAGTGGGTGTTCAGGAGGCCCAGAGCCCATCAGGGTGTGGTAGGAGCCTACATCCTCAGTGAGGAACCTGGGCTTTCTCCTTAGGACACTGGGGAGCATGTAAGGCTCTGAGCAAGGGAGGGACAGGACTAGATGTGCATTTCGGAAGAATTCCTTGGAGTGGATTTGGGTAGGGGGACATGGAGGGAAGCGGCACTTACTGGTGGCCATGAGGCCAGTGGAGCAAAAACAAGGTGCAGAAGTGGACACGGGGAGGGACCTGGGTACTGCTAAGTTGGGGGTGCTTGGGCTGGAGCAGGCTGACCTCAGGGCAAGGGGGTCTGAGGAAAGCCTGGAGCTGGGCAGGAACCACAGGCTCTGTTTCTCTTCCTCCCCAAGCCCCCCTGCCCCTAAACCTTCAACACACACAGGTCCTCACCAGTGATCTTGTCCAGCATCATGTGTAGGCGGCAGCCAAAGGGGGCATAGAAACCCACAGTCACAGGGACAGGCACGTGGCAGAGAGTCTTTGCTAGGCAGCTGCAGTAGACATCATCCTCTGTCAGGATGTCTAGAGATTGAGGGTGGGGAAACTGAGTCAGTGAAGCTGCCAGGCACCTACCTCCTCCCGTCTGCCCTCCACAGCCCCTGCCTTCAGCTTCTCCCTGCACAAGCATCCCCTCCCTGATCCCTGCAAAGTGACTCAGGTCAAACCCTGCAACAGAGGTTTCTGGAGCCCTCAGCAGCCTCCACCACCAGGGCTAGATCTGCGTCTTTGGAGCCTACAGAAGGATCTAATCCCAGACCTTCCAGGCTGAGGCTGGGAGGCTGGACACTTCCCAGCCCCAGACCTATGGGAAGTTGGCTGCCCTGGCCCTAGATCACCAGGCTTGGCCACCAACCTGTGGTCCCTCCAGAAAGATCCCAAGGGCCTTTCCTGGGACAGGAGGCCCTTGGTACTAAGATATTGCTCAATTTCTGCCTCCTCTGCTAGGCTGCCACCACCATGGAGGAACCCTGAGGGCCACAGCTCCTCTTAGCTTCCTGCCCACCAGTTACTTGACCTGTTCTTCACCATGACCTCATGCCCACAAGTCACTAAATCCCACCACAGCCCAGGCACAGGAGAGAGGTGCACAGATCCAAGTTCCAGTCATAGCCCCACCATTCTCTGCCAGAGAGGCCTCTAAGACAGAGGGTTCTGCAAGGCTCCGTGCTTTCCTTGGAAGAGGTGGGTGGCAGAGACACCAGGGAGCAGGGATGTCAAAGGATCTGGCCAGTGCCAGGCCCTTAGCCAATGCTGTTGTCTTGAATGGCCATTCAGGGTCGTGTGGGGCCCTGGGCACCATGCATAAGCACTACAATGTCCACTCTGCAGAGGGCAGGTCCACTTCTTGGACCTGGAATTACACTGCCAGAAAGGTAGGATTCAGTAATGGGGGGTGCCAGGCTGGCCTCGTGGTGCAGCCTACTTTCAGAAAGACCTGGTCAGCTGCAGGCAACAGGCCATGCCTGGTGGCAGAGCCACGAAGGCAGACGGAAGACTCAGGACCGGTCGTCTGAAGTGGTGGGCAGGTGGATCTCATTCCAGACTGTTTCTCTGCACGTGAACCGAGCATCACGGGCTAAGGCTCCAATGACAAGATCCTGTCCCTGTTGTTCCACTTTCAAATCAGACCTAGAAACCAGCTGTGTGTCCCCACCTCCATTGCACATGACCCTGGTCAAGCTGCCAGCACCTCTCACCTGGACCCCTGCCTGCTCTCTGAGCCGCCTGCTTTCACCCTCCCTCTGAGGCCCTGAGTCAGCTCATGTTCCTCCTCCACTCAAAACCGCCTATGGCTCCCACCTCACTCGGGAAAAACCAAAGTGATGGTCTCCTTCCTGTCCCTGGAACATGCCACCTTAGACGTTGCATTTGATGACCCTGCTGCACTGTCTTTGCTCAAATGTCGCCATCACAAGGCCAGGCCTAATGACCCTGTTTAATCTGCATACCCTGACATACCACATCACCTCTCCCCGCCCTATAGTCCCCCAATGTGGGTGTCATCGGGTGGCACACTTCTAAGCTTATTTTAACTTTTTTATTTTTATTATTTTTTTGTAGTTTTTGGCCCAGGCTGGGATTGAACCCACCACCTCTGTCATATGGAGCCAGCGCCTTACTCCTTTCAGCCACAGGTGCCGCCCCACTTCTAAGCTTATTTAACTTGTTTCCTCCCACCTGCCCCCACCCCCAGCAGAATGTGAGCTCCATGGAGACAAGAGCTCTGAGCTGGCCCTGCCCCCTGCTGTACCCCATGAATGGTGCCTGGCACACACATGGGCGTTCAGGACCTGGTCATGGAATGAATGAATGAATGAACAAGTTGGGGGTCACTCCTAGCACTGACTATGCTCTGCCTCCCAGCTGCTGTCTCTTGCTGCAGCTTCACAGACAGCTGCTCTGTCTCCCCCACAACCAGAGCTGGCCAGCAAGCTGGTGTGCACCGCCGCTGCCTGCCCACGTCCCTTGTGGCCTGCTGGGGCTAGGGAAGGAGGGCTGGGAAGAGAGAAAGCATACCCGGGGTGCTGGCAGAGGGAGTGGGAGAGGCAGGCCCTTGCAGCCCAGCCCAGGACAGAGACATTGTGGACAGGCCTGGCCTGAAAGCCAGCAGGTGAAGCAGAGGCAACCGGCCTGGGACCCAGCATTGGGGTGAGTGCCCTCCTGGGCAGGAACCAGAGTGGGGGATGAGGGGTCAGGCCCAAGGCACTAGCCAGGAAGCAGGAGGCCCAGGCGGGAAGCAAGGCAGCAGGAGCCATGCATAAAGCCCACTGAGGGCTGGGTGAGCACCGGAGCCGTAGGAGGTGAAGGAGCCGCAGGCTGCTGGAGCAGGCAGGGGCCGGGCATCCGTGGGCTCGCTGGGCTCCAGGAGGGCGCCGGCTGCTGAGGGCAGGGCTGGGCCTCTGCTGGCCACGATGGGTGCCATGGTGGGTGAGGTGGTGGGCGTGGGGAGCAGCTGGGGGACGCTGGCTGGTCCCCGGGGGGCAGGCAGCCCCTTCTGGGCACCCTCAGTAGGGCAGAGCCGCTGCCGCAGGGGACTGGGAGGTGGGAGCTGAGGCTGCCGCCGCTGCTGGACAGAGGGCTGGGGACCCCGACGCCAGCTGCCACTTGCCCCCTGTTGGCAGTGGTAGGCCAGCTGCCAGCGTGACTTGGGGGATGACCGACAGGGCCCATGGAATCGAGGGGCCGCTGCGTCATGGCGCCACTGATGACAGTATCCTAGAAGGAAGGAAGTGGGGGGTAACTGGACTTGGGTCCCTGACCCCTGGGTGGCACCAGCATGTGTATAAGTGGAGCCTGGGGCTGAAGCACTTTGGGGAACCTCAGAGGCCCCAAAGAACTCAGAGACTGTGAGGAGAAAAGTGAGGGGAGGCAGGATCAGTGCAGGAAAGAGGTGCAGGAGTTGGCCAGGAAAGGGGGCTGGAGAGAGTATGCTGCCTGAGGTCAGCTGGTCCCTGGTGGGGTCCCCAGTGCGGGGTAAGGGGCTGGGAGGAAACCAATGGGAGCTGGCCTGATTGACTAGAAGGGGCCAGAGTGATGGGTGGTGGCGATGGAGAGGAGTTAGGCCAGGGATTGGGAAGGGGGCCCTTGTCCCTGGGCTCAGGTCAAGCTGACTGAAAGGGTGCTGACCAGGGAGACTCGGGCACCCGCCCGGCCCTGAGGAGTCTGAATCAGCCCTAATGGGAGGTAATTGCCCCCTCCCCACCCTATGCAGGAGCACCTGTTGTCACCACCAGAAACTCGAGTCCCATCTTATTTACACAGTGTGGGGGCTCCCTCTCTGTTCCCCACTCCCATAGCATTGTGGCCTCCCAGGCTGGGGGGTGGGACCTATTCCCACTCTGGGGAAAGGGCCAGGCAGGTGGACATCCCTGCTTCCATCTCTAGCCCTGGCTCCTCCCTTTGATCGACCCTGGGTTACGCTCCCCCAGCCCTACTGTGCACATGGCTCTGTGGGGTGTGCTAGTGACTTTTCTCTTCTGGTGACAGTGATTCTTCTTTTGGGTTTCCATCCACAAGGCTTCCTCCCAGGTCTCTCAGCCTGCCATGACCCACCCACAGATTGAACCCTTACCTTTTTGGTGCCCCAACTCTGGATCCAAGAAGTTGCACTCAGTGGGAGTCTGGGCACCCTTGGCAAAGTGGACATTGTAGTGCTTGTACATAGCAGAAGGGCAGCAGTGTGCGAGGGACCTGCTCCTGGGGCAGGAGGGAGAGGCCAGGGTCTTTGCCCTGCCCCAGGACAGCTTGGATAGGTGAGAGGTTTGATCCCAGATGTTGGTTGGGTTCTTGGGTCACCTTCCTGGGAGAGGTACCTGTTAGGGTAAAGTGTGGGGGGGTGTCAGGATAGGGGGGGTGGCTAATTTAGGTTGGATGGTTGGGTATTTGGGAGCCTCTGGGTTTCCGAGGAGCCAGGACACTGGAGAGAGCTGAGCAAATGTGAGAAATGGGAAGTTGGGAAATGGGGGAGCTGGAGTAGCAGCTGAGTGACACTAGGGGGGGCACTCTGGAGGTGGGAGGCTGATGTGGCTTGAAGGGGTACAAAACCAGTGAGGAGAATTGGGGAGCAGCCAGGGATTTGGGGTGACTGAAATTTCAGAGCTAGGTATATTGGAGAGGCAATGAGGGATGTAGGGAAGGGAGTTCTGGGGGAGCAATGAAATCGCAGTGTTCTAATTTGGGGAGAGGCGAGATGGGGTGTACAGGGTTTTATCCAAGAAGAACTGAAAGCAGGATAGAGGGAGGATGCTGTAGAGGGAGAGGGATGGGGGAATCCAAGAGGTAGAAGGAATTGGGGTGCTGAGGTCTGGGTGCCCACCCGCCACCCTCCTCCCCAGTCCCAGGTCCCTGGTACCTGATGGTGGCCTTGCGGCCCCAGCTCCCTGCCCCGCCGCCGAGCTCCCGTGCCAGCCCCGCCGAACCAGAACGTCAGTGCAGGCCCAGACGAGGGAGGCCTGGGCTGAGCTGCCTGCCAGACTGGTTTGCCCGCCTATCCCCGCCCCTTCCCCAGCACGCCCCGGCCTGGTGCTGTCTGCTCTCGAGGACTGAAAGATGGAGACGGGCCCACAGTGCTGCCTGCAGACCCTCACACACACACCGCGGGGGGTCTGCCAGGCTGGCCCCCAGACCTTCAGCATTTCTGCTAGGGGTGGAGAAGGATGCTGGGAGCAGGAGGGACATAGTCCAGAGCTCAGATGCCAGCTCCTCCAGGTGTGTTACCTTAGGCAAGTGACTTCACTTCTGAGCCTCAGCTTCCTCATTGCTGAGTGGCTGGCGTTGGCGTGTGCCTCTCATGGTCAGGAGGAACCAGGGGGAAGTCCACTTAGCTCGGGCCTGGCACTCAGCAAGGCAGCAGTTGACCCACTTACCTGGTACTGCTCTAGCTACCTCTCATAGAAAGATGACAGCACAAATACTCCCGTTCTTCCCTGCCACGGCCCAGTGGGGCAGGTATGATTCCCACTCAACAGATGAGGAAAGGGAGGCCCAGAGACATGAAGTCCCTCGCTCTGCCGCACATGGGCAGAGTGGGGGTTTGAAAGCTGGCGGCAGCTGGTGCCCCAGGCTCTGCCCCTGCCTACAGGACAGGCACTAGGTGCAATTCCCCTTGCAGATGCCCCTTAAGAGGTGAGGGCTGGGGCTCAGAGAGAGGGGCATGATGTGCCACGGAGGCTCTCCCCCCCCAGGGCCTGGCTCCCTACGCTGGCGTGGGGGGTAAACAAGCACACGCCTGGGCATAGGGGAGGTGACCATGAAATAGTGCCTCAGATGAGGTGACATGGGACAAAAGGACCCACCCAGCCTGCAGGGGCCCCTCCAGGGCTTCTGCCCAGTGCGCCAAGCACTGCCTTCAGTGGCTGAAGGCCAGCTTTCTTCCTCTTGGGACAGGTTCTGTCTCTCCTCCCACCATCCTTCAAATCTCCCCCAAAGCACCTGGTCCCTCAGGGAGGCAGGGTGGTGTGTCTAAGCATGGAGCGAGTCTGCAGTGAACTCCACACTAATCTCACTCCCCCTGCAGAGCAGGCCATGTAACCGAGTAACTTCCATCCACTCAGGAAACCGACTCCGGGCTCCTAAGTGCCAGGCTCTGTGCTGGGTAGTGCCAGCACCTGAAGAAGGGGTCCAGATGGACCTGACAAGTGTGCCCAAAGTAACAACTCAACACTTTTACTAGGATGGTCCTGTTTAAGACCTTGCCTGAGGGGCAAGGTGGTCAGTCAGCAGAGGCCAGGTGGCTGCAAGACACAGGAGGGGCACAGCAGCACAGATGGCAGGCCACTAAGGGCGAGTGGCCCAGCTCTACAGATGGAGACACCCCCTCTGCTGGGAGTTTTCTAAGTGAGGGGACCCTTCCTCTTGGCATTTGGGTCTTAGCCCCAGCCTTAGTTTACAGCTCTGAGGCCAGGGTTCTTACCTTCATGGGGCAGCGGTGGCAGAGGCCAGGCACAAGTCCAGGTGTGTGGTACCCCAGATGCTACAAATGCAGGCAAGGGAGGAGGTAGCAGAGGGAGGAGGTGGCAGGGTGAAGGCAGAAAAGCCAGCACTGCCCGAGGACAGGCAGCTAGGCCATAGTGCCGGGCAGGATGGATTCACGTTTTCCAGGTACATGAAGTGTGTCTGCCGCGTATTGGGGGGTGGAGGGGAGAGAGGAGGATGTCTGTTCCCCCTGTCTGTGTTCAGCCCCAGTTGGCCCCTGTCTGTACTCTGCGTGCCCAGCCCTCCTTCCCAGGGAGAGGCTGGGTTCTGTGTACCCCACTGGGCCGGGGATGGCCTCAGACTTGTTGACTCAGCAGAGACAGTGAGGCTGCTATGGGGGCTCCCCTCCCCTGCCAGGTGTACAGGGAGGGAGGTGGCAAACTCAAGGGCTCACGCCACAGCTGGGAGTGGAAGGGGCCCATGAGTGAAAGAGCTGCAGGACTATAACATTCTCTCCTTAGAGGACCCCCTTTGCATCTTATTCCACACACAGAACCTTTATTGCCTCCTGTGATGCTCCCACCTCCCTTTGACACCCACTTCTTGAGCACGTGTGACTCCAGAGCCTGGCAGCCGCAGCCCCAGCCCCAGCCCCAAAGGCAGCAGCTGGGGGGCCTTGGGCCAAGGCCTATGCTGTCCCCTGGCGGGTGAGGGATAGAGCAGCTGTGAGGCTCAACTGGCAGCGGCCTGGGGCTCCTCAGGATTTTTGGATCATCACCTGGAACTTACCTGGAAGAGAAGGACCGACTTTAGCATGAGGCTGTGTCCTGGGGGAGAGGTAGAAGGCACCCAGACATCTTGGAGATATTCACGCCACCCTCCACTGACAGCCTGAGTGGCCTGGGCTAGGCCTCAGTTTCCTTATGGTTAAAGGGGTTGGTGTTCCCGCCCATCTGCTGTGTAATGACTAGAGGCACAGAAAGCATTCGTGGAGGCATGGGGAGGGGCCTGCCTGCTGGGGCCCCAGGTGCCCCCATGAGCGAGCCTGGGGAACCTGGAGTGGGGGCGGGGGAGGTGTTTTGGTTGCAGGCTTTTGGGGGAGGTGGCTGCCCCCAGCTGCAATGGGGCTCCAACTTGTCTGGCAGGACACCCCATCAGGCAGGCTGCAGCACCATGTGGCCCAGCTGTCTCCAGCCCTCACCAAAGCTTCAGTTAGGATGACCTCTACATGTTCCCCCGGGCTCTCATGGGCAGACATGCTAGAAATCGCTAGACTTTTCTCCGTAGGGATGGCACCCCCCAAGAAAGCAGCCAGGGCTGTAGTACAAATGGGCCTGCACTGCTGTTTGGCCCTCAAGTCCTCATCTGTAAAATGGGGCATGACAGCCTGGGCCTGCCTTCCTAGCACCCACGCAGGAGCAGGGAGGGAGAGCTCTGGAGCCCCAGCACACTCAAAGGATGAGAAGAATCTGCCCTTCCCCGTGACTCACAGGCAGGCAGGGTTGCCACGGAGGAGGTGACCAAGCTCTCGAAGCCTAGGGTATGGAGGGTGCCTCGCAGGAGGCCGCAGGTGAAGGCCAGGAACTGGGGCAGGGGACACAGATCATTTTGGGAGAGAGGGGAGGTCAGCACCCAGGGCCTGGGCCTGGGGGAAAGCTTCACTGGGGGAGCTGGTATCCAGGGGAAGGGAATGTGGGTGAGGTGCCCCCCGCCCCATACCTTGGGTGCCTCCTCCAGATACTGTGGGCCCAAGGCCATCCGGATGAAGAGAGGGAAGTTATTGTCCTGCAGGACATAGGTCCCCTGGGGGCAAAGGAGAAGCTAGTGGGGGCTGGGCTTATACATTGGCAGTGAGGGGAAGGGAAGGCAGAACCTAGCACCAGCTCCATTGTGCTGACATTTGGAAGGACTCCTGCCTCAAAACCACCGTGGCCTTCCCCACTTGAGGCTGGCACACCCGAGGGGGAGTGCTGGTCCTGCCCTAAGACTTCCTGGTGAACAGTCCCTGCCCCCAGGGTCATGGTGAGAAACTGGAGACAGGGTCCCTGGAGTGGCTCCGCAGGAGCTTCGGTCAGGTGGAGACAAGTGGTGTCACTAGAAGCAGCTGCTGCCAGCAGCAACCTTCTGCCCACACAGGGACTCAGTGTTGGCAGAAGTAGCCCCTCTGCAGCCTCCTGGCTTCCCTCAGGGGACTGGACAGAGAATTTGAGAAGGGCTACAGCTGCGGAAGGGAACCTGGGTTCCTGCCTCCCCACTTTGGGCGGGTCCCTAACAAGTGGGCAGCAACCTTCCTGCAGGGGTTTCCCCTCCTCAGCCCTCCCTGGTTTCAACTTCTGTGGGGTGGCGAGGGAGCAGGGAGGGACACCAGGCACACCCACCTGGTGGTCGGTGCAGAGACCATCTATCTGCTTTTGGAACACGGACACCCACAGGTCTTTGCACAGGAACTTGAGGACATCCAGTTCCTCCCTGAGGGCCAGCGTCTCCCGGGGCAGCCTGGCAGGGCAGGGGCAGACACTTGGGCCAGTTTGATGCCACCAAGCCAGGCCTGGGATGGGGTGTGTGTGGTGGGCCTTGGAGTGAGGACGAGGGAAGAGGGCTGGTTCCTGCACTCCTGCCCCTGCCAGCCCAGGTCAGCGAAAGCCGGAGGAGCAGGTCTCACCTCTCCCCAGAGCCTGGCCCACGCGGAAGCCTATGCCCTCCAGGATGGAGACGGAGAGGCTCCTCTTCTGTCCCTAGGAGGCCAGGGAAGACAGGCTCAGCTAGGAGCCTCTGCAAGAGAGTCCCAAGACTTACTTGGCAGTGTCTTGTCAGTTCAGGAGTGAGAAGCCCTGGCATGAAGGTGGGGGAGGGGACTCCTGCACAGCGTTGGGCCTTCAGAGAGCTCCCCAGCCATCTCCGCAGGCCAAACAGGCTGTCCAACACCCATCATCGGCCCCAGGACTGGCTGGCTTTTGCCCCAGCAGCAATGGGTCCATCCCAGGTTCCTGTCCCCTTGCTTGTCAACTCTCCCATCGGGCACTGCAAGTACCTTCAGTGTGATTCCTTCCATTGCCCTATGAGGTGGGCACTGTGATCAACAGAGAGCCTCCAGGCAACCTGCCCAAGGGTCTATGGTGAGTGAGCTGGCTGGGCCTCAGGGAGGGGGGTTTGATGCTGGCCAAGATCCCTGGGAGGGACACGTAGGGACTTGGGGAGGGCAGGCAAGGGTCCACAGTGGGAGGGACTATGCTGGCACTACCAGGCACCAGCGGGATAGCAGGAGGGCTGCACTTGGCATCTGTTCTCATGCCTGTGTGTGGGCAGCTTGGCTGGAAGAGAGGAAGTTTGTGGATTCTTTTACCTGAGTAAAACCTGGAATAAGCTGGGGAAGGGGAGGCCCAGAATGGGGACACCCAGGATGCTTGTGGTGCCACACTCCTGGGAGAAAGCCCAGCAGACCAGAAGCAGGGAACCCTGGGATGGAGGAGCTCGCCTTCCCACTGGCTCCTCTCAGGAGCTGCAGTCACCAGGCCTGAGCCCCTCCTACTCCTTCCTGTCTGTCCCTAGACCACCACCTCCCTCAGGAATGGCCACTGCAGTCTTCTTTCCTCCAAGGCCACAGGAGCAATGGGAGCCACCTGAATGGCAGATGGGAATTCTCCATTCCACTTCTGCCCCAGAGAGGGTGTCCCACCCCCACAGTGGGTTTCGTATAGACTCCCGAGCTCCTGCCACCCTCCACCACCCTGTCCTCTGCCCCTGCAACACTTGCTGCCCGTGGCCAGGAAGGTTCAGGCTTCTGGGCTTTTCCACTCACTGCTCCCTCTGCCGACTCCTGGAAGCCTTCCTTGTCTCTCTCTGGAGGGGGTCCTCCACCCCACCTCTGGCTACTCTGTGCTGTTATTGGTTGAGGACACAGCCTGTGGGAACCTAGGTTGACCAATTCACCTTGGCCTTCAGCAGCCAACACAGAGCTTGGCACATGGGAGGTGCTTGGTGAAGAGATGCTGACCAAAGTGAAGATTCGAGGATGGAGCACACAGGTCCACGCTTAGGGTCATCATGCCAACTTTAAGTGAAGGCCAGGAAATGAAACCAATTTGGCCACAGACTAATTGATATAAACCAGAGTGAAGTTTCTCTGGCATATTTCTGGTCATAAAAACTTTACCAAACTTCTAACTAAAGACCAAACAGTGCTGATATTAAACATTGAAATACATGTGCACTATACAACCAGTTAAGAAAAATGAATAAAAGTAAGATAATTATTCACCTACTTATTCCAGTTCAGGGTTGTGGGTGGACAGAGCCCGAGGGGCCAGGTGGGAAGCTGACCCTGGGCAGGACACTGTCTCACCAAGAGGCACACTCATGCCCACTCACTCACATGGGGCCCCACAGCCATGCCAACTCACCGAAGGGCACATACACCTTTGGGATGTGGGAGGACACTGGAGCATGAGGAGTGAATCTGTGCATACTGCACAGACAGCAGCCCCAGGAACTGATTTTTCTCATGAACATTTGAAGACTTGCTATATACTGTGTGCCAGGTGCTTTCTGTAAACCCTCTGGTTTAAACTTAACTGCATTTCACACCTGGAGACAGGCTCAGGGTTAGGGACCCAGGGGTGTTCATACCTGAGATGGAGGTGGCAGGATGACACCAACCACTGCTGTGGGCATCATGGACGTGACAAGGGCTGAGGCTCACCTGGCAGTGGGTGCTGGGAATGGGGGTCTGAGGGAGGCTGCCCACATCTCAAACCAAGGTGCCCCTCCTCTCTGCCTGGCCCCCTCGTCAGGTCTCACCCGCCTGGGTAACAACACGGCTTCCTGTCAGACAGCACCGGCCCACTGTGTATCTGGTATCACCATCTGCCTTCCTCAGCACAGCAGGGCTGGCCATACAGGAAGGGCTCAGGGGAGGGTCTGATGACTAAGGATGTTTAGGAGATGAGTGTGGAGAGGGGGGGTGGATTAGCCACCATCCTCACAGTGACATGGGTGGGAGGTCTCTGCCCATGGGATCCTCACAGCAGCACCTTCCATGGCTTAAGTGAAGGGCTCTGGAGCCACTACCTGGGTCCAGATCTGCACCCACACGTACCAGGTATAGCACCTGCGGAGGGGGTAACCGTCCATGCTTCAGTCTCCTCGTGCATAAAAAAAGGAAAATGTTCACAGCAGTGAACCCCTGGAGGCCTCATGAGGGCAGGGGCTGGTCAATGTAAGCCAACCACTTTGGGCCAGGCTCAGGAAGCCTTGCCACCATCGTCCTTCACACACCCTGTCTGCCAAATGAGGAGACAGCCCGAGTGATGAGGGATGACACCCTTGGCTACAAGGAAAACCCCATGTGGAAGCAGTTCTGCTCTGGGGGCACATACCCCAGCATGAGCTGTTATCTGGGGCTGTCACTCCCCTGTCACCTCCCTTCTCAAGGACACCTCCCAGAGGCAGGGCCCAGGCTGCACTCTGCTGGAATGCATCTGAGTCCCTGCTCATGAGGACACTCTGCTGTCCCTTGTTCATTCCTCAAACATTTCCTGGATGTCCTCCAGAGCTCATCCCCTGTACCTGGTGGGTGTGACAGGTGCCAGAGGCTACCAAGTGACAACCTGATGGGAGGGCTGTGACACAGAATGTAAGAGGACCCAGGTAGCACCCACCAGGGCAAACCCAACTCCCAGAAATGTAGCCTACTCAGTGAAGTTTAAGCCACAAGGGTGGGCTAGAGAGAGGTGGCAGAGGAGAGGGGGCAACACTGGAGACCAGCATTCTTTCCTGTGGGCAAGAGCTGCCAACCCAAGGGCCAGCAGAACACATGCTGCCTCAGTGGCGGCCACCATGAACCACAGACACAGTCCCCTCCTTGTATGCTGGTTTGCCCTGGTGGGTGCTACCTGGGTCCTCTTGCATTCAGTGTCACAGCCCTCCCATCAGGTTGTCACTTGGTAGCCTCTGGCACCTGTCACACCTACCAGGTACAGGAGATGCGCTCTGGAGGACATCTAGGAAATGTCTGTGGAATGAACAAGGGACAGCAGAGGGTCCTCATGAGCAAGGACTAAGGATGCAAAGGGTAGCTTCACTACAGTGACAGCCAAGAGGGAGAAAAGTGGTGCCACTAGGGCTGGGGCATGCTCCCCAGGAAGCCCATCTGCACCAAGTCTGGTGGAAGAGGAGGAACTATGCAGCGGGAGGCAGGGGCCCCAGAAGGTACCCCAAGACTAGGTGGCAGCCAGAGACAGTGGACTCAAAGGCTCAGACCATGGGCGTGGAGGAAAGTCTGGGAAGGCTTTCCAGCAAGATTAGGTTTTCCTCCCATGAACTTCAGACTGCCTGGGTTTGAATCCCAGCTCTACCACTTAATGGATGTGTGACCTTGAGTAGTTCCCTAACTGCTGCGTGCCTCTGTTTCCACATGAGTGTGATAGAGCTAATGGCAGTCCCTGTGGCAGCAACTCAATGCACAGCTGTTGAGACTTGTTGGCCCCATTGTAGCCAGCCTTCCAGAGGGGCCATCTGGGTATCTGCAGAACTGAAAAGTCTGGGAGTGGCAGCGCTGTGGGGAATAATGGCAGAAGGGAGGGAAAGAGGAAGCAGGGTGGGCAGGGCAGAGGATGAGCAAGAGCCAGGGCAGAAAGGGTGGAGGAGGAAGAGAGGAGAAGCTCCCACCTGCCTCTATCACCCACCTGTCTCCCCAACAGACAGATGTCCCTGCAAAAGCTTTTCAGAGATGAAAGGTTTATCTTTCTTTAAAACAGAAGGATGGCCAGGCAGCAACATGCCCATTCATATGAATCTGTCATAGCCTGGCCCAGAGTCAGTGCATTTCTGGGGCTCACCCCATTGTTGCCACCTCTGCTGAGTTTACACAACAACCAGGGAAGAGGAAACATAGTGCAAGGAAGAGAGGGGAACCCTAGAGAAGCCTTACATTGTCAGTACTAATGGCATCCTCCAAACAGGAAGGAACAATCAGACATAAAGAAAAGTTCCTGGAAATGAACTATACCGTGGCCAAAATAAACACTTTTTTACAAGGGAGCTGAATAATAGACAAATCTGTAAGACAGATAATATCCCCCAGCTTAGTGAGAAAAAAAGTGAAGTAAAAAAAAAAAGGAAAGAAAAGTTGTAAGATGCACAGAAATGGTCTAGAAAGTCACACATCTAAGTGCCCAAAGGACACCTAAGGAACAATGGAGAAGATAATAGAAGAGACAAGAGAAAAATGTCCTGAGCTAAAGGAAGATTCACATGTTTGGAGAGAAAAGGCCACAGAGCTCCAAGGATAATGCACAGCCCACCAAAGCACCCCCCCACACACACACACACATCCTGAGAAGTTTGAGACAATGGAGAACATTCTGGACTGAAGCAGGAGGGACTTGGTGGGGGCCATGAGCTGGGCTCTTCCTGTCTTTTACACCTGCCCCCCTAGATTGTTTTCCTTGGTAGTACATTAGTACTGACACTGTAAGCAGCATACAGCCCCTAGACGGAGGCTCACTCTGTTTAATCTCTAGGGGTGGGGAACTCAGGGAAGGAGCAATTGTTGTTCCTCCCTTAAGAAAAGCATGGAGAGAGGCCAGGCATGGTGGCTCACGTCTGTAATCCTAGCACTATGAGAGGCTGAGGTGGGTGGACTGACTGAGTTCAGTTTGAGACCAGCCTGAGCAAGAGCAAGACTCCCATCTCTAAAAACTAGCCAGGCATGGTGCCGGGTGCCTATAGTCCCACCTACTTGGGAGGCCGAGGCAAGAGAATCCCTTAAGCCCAAGAGTTTGAGGTTGCTGTGAGCTGTGACACCATGTCCCTCTACCGAGGGCGACATAATGAGACTCTGTCTCAAAAACTAAAAATAAATAGATGGGATCTTGCTTTGTCACTCTGACTGTAGTACAGTGGCCTAATCATAGCTCATTCTAACCGGAAACTCCTAATCTCAAGGGATTCTCCTGCCTCACCCTGATAAGTTGCTGAAACTACAGGCGCATGAGGCAATTTTTAAAATTTTTGGTAGAGACAGGGTCTCACCATGTTGCTCAGGTTGGTCTCGAACTCCTGGCCTCAAGCATTCCTCCTTCCTCAGCCTCCCACTGGGATTACAGGTGTGAGCTACCACACCAGGGCACACACCTCAGTTTATAACTCTTCTACAGCTCTCACGGCTCCCATACAGAGCCACAGTTTCCAGCCAACCCCGGCTTCCCTACCTTGAGTGCACAGCACTGCACCTCAGCCCCAGGTCTCCTTTGCCAGACACAGCTGCTCCAGCCACCCAATGCCTATGCCTACTCTCTGGGCTGTGGGGGACCAAGGCCTGGCCTGGCAGAGCTGTTCTTGGTCCCCCTGCCAGGGTCTCCCCAGAGTGGATGATATCACCAGGGGAATTCACTCAAAGGCTCCCCTTATCTTCAAAGCTACTAAGGGAGGGACACTGCACCTCTTCCTCCAAAGGCTTTTCCTATTTTTGTCTTTTTTTTTTTTTTTTTTTGAGACAAAGCCTCAAGCTGTCACCCTGGGTAGAGTGCCGTGGCTTCACAGCACAGCAACCTCCAACTCCTGGGCTTAAGCAAGTCTCCTGCCTCTGTCTCCCAAGTAGCTGGGACTACAGGCGCTCGCCACAACGCCTGGCTATTTTTTTTGGTTGCAGCCATCATTGTTGTTTGGTGGGCCCAGGCTGGATTCGAACCCGCCAGGTCAGGTATATGTGGCTGGTGCCTTAGCTGCTTGAGCCACAGGCACCAAGCCGCTTTTCCTGCTTTGAAAACAAAGCTCCTTTGCCCTTCTGGCCTCTCTGGCCAGTCTTCCACTGAGCAACCTGTGACAGTCCAAAAGGACCCATGTGAGCTAGCGTAAGTAACCACCATACCAACCAGGGACGGAGATTGCAAAAGCCCGATACTCTGAAACCGCAGCTCCTGGGCACTTATGGTGTAGGGACAGAGATACAGGAGCCACAATCCCTGTCCTCCAGGAGCTCTGGAGTTGGTGGGAGACGGGCAGACCTGGTGCTACCCACAGGCTCTGGAGCCAGATGCCTGAGTTCTAATTTTCCCTATGATTGTCACTATGTGGCCACAGGAAAGACCCTTCTTCTCTCAAGTTGCAGTCCCTCCTCTATAAAACAGGACAATAACATCCACCTCAGAAGGCTATCCTGAAGAGTAAATCAGACAAAATATTGTTCTGGGGACCCAGTAAATATCCAAGAAACAGGAGGCCTGCATTTGGTTCAGAAGGATGCTTGCTGCACCAAAGAGTAGGAACAGAGAGAGGTGGAGGGGGCCAGGAACAAAAGACCCAGGGGCCCAGGTCATCCCAAATGAGTTCTATCAGAATCTCTGGTGTAGGACCTCAGCATGAGATGCCCTAGTGGCAACTGGATAGGGCACCCGGCCCAAAAGTCCCAGGCACATCCATATGCTCTGAAATCCCTATGGTGAGCAAGGCTGAGTAAGCCAGTGTTTCCCACACTCGCTTGACCACAGAAACCCATTAAAATCTTTCTGGAGAGTGCCAGGGAAAACACACTGGCAAATGCAAGCAAGAGTCTGCGGCAGGCACAGGCTTCAGAGGCAAGAGGACTGGTTACATTCCCCAGTCTGCCCCTTGAGGGCAGGGAACTCTCTCCATCAAAGCCTCACCTACAAAGCAGGGAGGATCATGCCAACCTCTCTGAGTTGTTAGAAGGATCAAATGAAATGAACAGTGTGAAGCCATGAGAACAGGAAATGCTCATATGTGACAGCAACTATTACAGGTTATAATACTTGAGGAATCCCAGTTCCACACCCACCCAACCTCCACAGCACAGGATCTGAATTCACTTCCTCAACAGATCCATGCTGAGGACCCACTAGGTGCTGGAGTATAAAGGTGGTGATTAACACATAGCTCAGAGCAGCCCATAAGCAGCATACAGTCTGGCAGTGAAGACGGATATGAATCAAAAGATCATACTGATACATCCTTATTGATCATGATGAAGGCTACCAAGGAAAAAGTGGGGAAGGGGGCTGTAACAATGTCTAAAGGAGATCCAAACTCGACAAGGAGTCAGGGAAGGCTTCCCTGAGGAAGGGACATTTGACCCAACATCTGAAGGACCAAGCGTGCCAATGTGATGAAGACTTGACAAGTGAAATGAGCTGAATCAAGAGAAGAGAGAACAGATTCATTTCACAGGGACAAAGAGGAGGGTGCTTGGACAAGGGTAGGGGAAGGGGAAGGGACAGATGATACACATTTTGACAGCAGAATGGGCAGGGCTTTTGGAGGTCTGGAGGTGATGGAGAAAACTCCTGGGTTTCCGGTTTGAAAGCCAGGAATCATGGGATGCTGAGACATTGCTACTCCTTCCCAAGTTAAGGCCAACGTACCTGCCTCTACCATGCTTTGTCTTCCTCTTAGCAGCTATACAATGTGCCAGAAACTACTCAATTATCTTACTTGTCTGTCTCCCTTCACTGTAACGAAAGTCCAGAAGGGCAAGGATTTTTGTATGGTTCACCGAGTAATCCCCAGACCCTAAAAGAGGGCCTGGCCCTTTGTAATCTTAGTAAGTTTGTTGAATGAATGAATGAACGAAAGCAAAAGAAACAACAGTCCCTGACTCATAGTGGTTTAACTTACTAGAAACTGTATTTTGAGTACCCATATAGCCAGCCTGTATTTCACTTTTTAGTATTAGTGGTCAAGGATATTCAACACTTTATTCTAAAATAGGTGCGTTAGATGATTTTGCTCAAATGTAGGTTAATATAAGTGTTCCAAGCAGGTTTAAGGCAGGCTAGGCTATGATGTACATTAGGTTAGGTGCATTAGTGTATTAAATGCATTTCTGACTTATGCTATTACAACTTACATCACCCCATTTTAAGTCTAGAAGCATCTGTATATCAAGATGATAACAAGAACACCCTCCCTGGGGCTCCTAATTTGGAAAGGAAACCTGAGCCAATCAAAATGTCTTACATATAGATGACAACAATGGTCATAGGAAAAAAAAATGACCATAGTACCCATTTATTAAGCACCTACTCCCTCCTTCTTAGTAAAAGATTTATTTTTTTAAAGACAGTTTCACTTTGTTGCCCTCGGTAGAGTGCCATAGTGTCACAGCTCACAGCAACCTCCAGCTCTTGGGCTGAGGCGATTCTCTTGCCTCAGCCTCTCAAGTAGCTGGGACTACAGGCACCCACCACAATGCGCAGCTATTTTTTTTTTTTTTTTTTGAGACAGAGCCTCAAGCTGTCACCCTGGATAGAGTGCCGTGGCATCACAGCTCACAGCAACCTCCAATTCCTGGGCTCAAGTGAGTCTCCTGTCTCCGCCTCCGACGTAGCTGGGACTACAGGCGCCCGCCACAACACCTGGCCATTTTTTGGTTGCAACCGTCATTGTTGCTTGGCCGGCCCGGGCTGGATTCAAACCCACCAGCTCAGGTGTATGTGGCTGGCGCCTTAGCCTTTTGAGCCACAGGCACCGAGCCCCAGCTATTTTTTTTGATGCAGTTTGGCCAGGGCTGGGTTTGAACTTGCCACCCTCGATATATGGGACAAGCGCCCTACTCACTGAGCCACAGGTGCTGCCCCTTAGTAAACGATTTTATAACAAGAGCTCCTGTTTTGAGGGCTGTGTGCTAAACACTGTACTATACTACGGGCTTTAAAGTTTTAACTCATTTAATTTCTTCATAAGGACCAAGTTCCAAAATACCAAACATGCTCCCACCTTAGGGATTTGCACTACTGTTCCCTCTTCCCTACTTATCTATGGGACTTGTTCCTTCTCTTTGGCAGAATGGCTTTTCCCCATCATCCACCACCCTATCCGGCTTCTCTCCCTGACTCTACAAGTTTTCTTTATAGAACGTCTCGTTAGCTGATGGCATATTTCAACTTATCTGTCTAACTCTCCTACCAAAATGTAAGCTTTACGAGGACACGGATTTTGTCTGTCTTAGAACAGTGCCTGGAACACAATAGATAATAAGTGAGTGTCGAAATAATAATAGTTCCACCCTGAGACTTATGTAACTGTTATGATGCCCGTTTTACAAAAGAGGAAACTGAGGCACACAAAGATTAAGCAATTGGGTCGTACACCTAGTGAGTGGTGAGAGACTCCCCAGTACACGTTCAATAATAGATTATAATTACTAACCGCTTACTCAGGCCTTGAGCTAGGTGCTTTACCCTGAGTCATCTAGCTCAATTCCAGAACCCGCGAGCCCTGAACTGTAGCGACCCCACTTTACAGAGAAAGCCAGAGCCAGAAGGTCGCCCAGCGAGGCAGGGACAGGGCCGGGGTTCGAACCTGGGCGGCAGACGTGCTCTCTGCCCTCCCTGAGGCCTTCCTCTTGAGGCCCCTGCCTCCTCCCCCCCCACCCCGGGTCCTGGCGCTCACCCCCAGGCCGGGGTCGGGGTCAGGATAGCGAGTCCCCAGTTCCGCCACCATCTCCGCGTGCAGGAACTCGAACAGCATAGCATCCGCCATGCCCCGGCCTCACGCCCTTAAACACCGCTTCCTATTCTCATTGGCCAGGTTGGGCAAGCCCCTCCTCCGTGTCTGTGCAGGAGCCCGCCTACTTCTGCTTCCTCTAGTGTTTGAGACTAGCGGTGTGCGCGTGAGCCTGGAGGGAGGGCGGGGGGAAAGGCCTACTGCACCTTTCATTGGCTACACGTGACAGCATCTTCCGCCCTCACCTCTGTTCCTTCCCTGTTTCCGGGTCCTCAAGCATTCTCATTGGCCAAATCATGGGTAACACAACAGAACTCAGGTCTTTAAACCTTAGTCCGCTACAGACCTTCCTTGCGGCACAACCCGGAAAAACCAGCCCAGTCACTTTTCTATTGGCGATACCTCCGTTCATGTGATTCTTCTGAGCGTACTCCCTGAAATCTGGTTTTGAGGACTTGCTTCCCTGTTGGTAGCCGAACTACCCCACGTGACTGGGCCACCCACGCCCGCCCAACCCGTTCCACTATTGGCTGGGATCGCAACCCTCTACCGCCCGGGGTTAAGACGTAGCACTTCTG
>CAUYON010180363.1:0-29520 GCA_963573935.1 Arctocebus calabarensis
CTCCATAGTCAGATGGCACGTGCCCAGGTAACACAGTGGAACTTCCATAGTCAGATGGCACCTGCCCAGGTAACACAGTGGAACCTCCATAGTCAGATAGCACCTGCCCAGGTAACACAGTGGAACCTCCATAGTCAGATAGCACCTGCCCAGGTAACACAGTGGAACTTCCATAGTCAGATGGCACGTGCCCAGGTAACACAGTGGAACCTCCATAGTCAGATAGCACACGCCCAGGTAACACCATGAAACCTCCATAGTCAGATGGCACGTGCCCAGGTAACACAGTGGAACCTCCATAGTCAGATGGCACATGCCCAGGTAACACAGTGGAACCTCCATAGCTGACCGCTGCCTTACACTGACCACCTCCTTCACCTGACCTAATTTTCATAGACCCACATGAATGTATCTGTGCAGTAGGCCTAGTTCCTTATGTTGGCCACCTCCATATGTTGACCAATCTGCTATAGTCCTGTGGATGGTCCCTTACAGAGGTGCTACTGTAGTTATCTCTGGATAGTAGGACTTCTGGTAATATTTAATTTCTACTTTGTGTTCACCTGTGAACACCATTGTGTTCACCATTTTTAGTGACCATCCTTGGCAAGGCCTTACACAAAGGAAGTAGAAATTAAATATTAATTAAATTAAATAGGTGGAATATTAATTACTTTTTATTTATTTGTTTTAAAAAAGAAAAAATACATAAAGGAACCAAACATTTATTCAGCAGCAGCTGATGGAGTGCCCCGGGTGCTGGACCCTGACCTACAGCAGCGACTGTGACAATCCTGACCCCAGCTCCTGCAGCTCCCCCGGTAGGCAGATTCTGCCACCTGCTAGAGCTGGGGCCAGGCTCTGTGGGCCACGCTGACCACACTGGCCTGTCAGCCCCTCATCTACTCCAGGCAGGCTCTAAACAAGGCCCCTCTGCAAGTCTGGACGCCCCCCGCACTCTGTGTGCCTCTTTAAGACCCTTCATTTCCCCATATGCCTCAACACTGCCACTGCCTGTACTCCCAGCAGCCTGGCATGGAGGGCAGCGGCAAAGGGGCACAGCTGCTATAGACAGCGTCCTATGGCTCAGACCCCCAGAAAGCGGCCCGCCATCTGCCAATCTCATGCAGAACTGCGACCTCCTACACAAAGAAGTCTTGGCTCCTGGAAGCTCACCCTCCAAACGCAGAGGAGCTCTGTCCTCTCTCTAGGCTCACTTTCTTTCCAGTCTCCACTTCCCACAGATTGCAGGGGATTTAGAGACTCCTAGTGGGAATGTCATTTTTAGTGACCATCCCTGGCAAGGCCTTACACAAAGGTCACAGGAGAGAGTAGCACTCTTGTCAGATGGGCCTGGATCTCCAATGGGATGTATCGTTCTCCAGCTCTGTGACCTTGAGAAGTAACATGAACTGTGGCTTGACTTTGTCAACTCTAAAATAGGGCCAACAGCACCTAGCCGAGTGCTTAAATGTGGCCCTAAGCTGAATGCACTTAGCCAGTGCATGGTGTTCCTGAGGATGTGGGGCATAGGGTGACTTCATGGACAGATCCTTGAAGAATGGAGTAGTGGAGTTGGAAGAGCCCTCAATGGTCATCTAAACCAGCTCCCACAGAGGGAGAGGTTCCAGCCTGCGGCAGACTCAGACAACCCCATGGACCTCTGTGACATGAAGCAGGTCAGGGCCCAGATGCCAGTGGCTCCGGGCTGTGTGTGCAGAACACCTGGCCTGAACCTGGCCTGAAGTTCTCCCTTCAGGAGAACCTTCAGGTTGCCTTCAGGCCGGGCAACCTCCACCTCAGGTCAGGGTGCCCAAAGGACACAGGAGCCTGAATCTAGTGCCCATAGCCCTCCTCGCCTGTTAAGAGATGGGGGCAGGAGAGGTATCCTCCCTTCATATGAATCAAATGGCTGCCCACGTTGGTGGGGCAGGAGGATGACTCAGCTAGCAGTGACAGCCCCTTTGGTAGAAACTTATGATACATAAAGCTGCAGCCTGCTCAGAGGGATGGAAGGGGGGCTCGTTGCCTAAATGTTGCTAATGGCTATAGATTTGTCCCGCCAATCTCTGGGGCCTATATATATAGCCTGCTTATAAAATCACTTGGGATCCAAATGGAAAGTGATCATTACTCAAGCCACACAGCCCACATGGTGCACACGTGCTTACACACGTGCACATGTGCCAGGTGGACACACCCATAGACAGATCTGAGGCCTGTGCACAAGGCCAGGGGGCCCATTCTAGGTAAGGGTGAGGCCAAGGCCAGTGCCTGCCCAGAGCCTCATGCCACAGGGGAGAGTACTAAGCCCACTTCACAGACAAGAAACAAGGGCTCGGAGCTCAGAGACTATCCCACCGGACCCTTCCAGCCCCTTGCTGGGGGGCAATACACTGGTAGCCACTCCTTGTTTTAGAAGGGGCCAGGGGCCAAGGGAGCAGAGCTGGTCTCTTTCTCCCAGATCCCTGTGTTCTTCTTGGTGGAGCGAAGAAGAGGAAACAGATTATTAGTCTCCTACCAGGGGATAGACACTGCCCCTAGGGGCTGGCAAGCTCCTGGGGGCCCTCACTCTTAGGAGTTACAGAGTCTCCTCAGAGGGGAAGGTGGGCATGAGGGGTCTTGCAAGGAACTTACCTGACAGTCCCCAATTTTTTCACTCCAGCCATCAGCACGGCCACTATCTCAGCCCTGAGCAATCCCACATCCTGCCCACGAGCTCCCCAGGAGTCTGTCTTTAGGTTTCCCCTTCTTCATGGGTCTGGACCCATAAGGCTGGCCCCACCACCTCTGCCTGGGGTCCTCTGTTCATCTCCCCAATGACACCTAGGGTTCCCAGGGCCACAGCTGAGCCCAGGTATACCTCTGTAGAATAGCCTTATGGAACTGGTGGGGGCACAGGCTGAGATTGTTGCATTTCTCTGTGGCCCAAAGCCTGCTGTGCCCAGCATGGCACCTGTCCAGGTGCTTCCCTCTCAGGCTCCCTTGCCACAGCTAAGGGTCCGGGGCAGGGCCTTGCCCTGATGGAGTGCGGTCTTCCTTAGCAGTAACATGGACTTTACCCACTGGCAGGTGGCCACATGGTGCCTGGTGGCTGTAATAGGGTTTAGCAAAAATCCAAAGTAGAAGCTATAGAGTATTTAGCACTAATAGGATCATGAAAATGAACACAAATGAAGACAAAGTTCCCAGTGGCTGCCAGAGGCCCCGATGACACCTGTGCAGTCTATCTGGAGCACTGATATCATTCCCTGGGAGTAGATAGTGCAGCAGACAGAATGCTATGGGGACCGGAGACATGACTGACCTGGGATGAGAACCCAAGGAGATGATGGGGAGAGTCGTCATCAGAGGGTGTTGGGTCAGCTGGATCTATAGACCGAGCCACACGGTGAAGCAGCTTCCTGTTTACCCTAATCATCTCTCCTGCACCCTGCTCCTAGTCTTCTGGCACTTTCATTTGCAGGCCCTGGCCCTGGCTTCCAGGGGCTCTGCTACCTACCCTTGCTGGCCCTGGACACCCACTGACCCAATCCAAGCTCTGGGGGCCTCTCTGCATGTGTGACAGCAGTCCCTTCACCTAACAGCAACCAATCAGTCAGCCAATGCATTGGTTCATCTGATGAATAATTTGGCTCCTCCCACGTGCCTAGCACTCTTCTAGGAAAAAAAATTAAAATTTCTAGAAATAAAACAAATAGAAGGACAAAATGCCTGTTTTCATGGAGTTCATGCTCTGCTGGAGAAGGCAGAAAATACTCAAGGGTCATCCCTACACCAGGCAGTAGTCAGCTCTCAGAAGGCAAGTGAGACAGGGTGGGCGAGGGTGAGTGGTGCTGTGTCAGAGGGTGCCTGGGGAAGGCCGGGGCATCATGGGGGGTGGAGGTGGGCGCGGCGCTTCCCAGGCCGGGTAGACACAGGTAAGATCCCCAGGGCGGCGGGCGTGAAGGAGGCAGCCAACTGATGCTTGCTCCACGTGACACAACAGAAGAAGCTCAGCAGAAGAGTCACAGCATGATTTATGGGTCTAAGGCCACTCAGGCTGCCATGAGGGAAGACTGTGGGTGGTGATGCTGAGTGAGGACAGAGGGAAGGTCCTAGAAGGAGCCCAAGGAAACCCATACACAGCCTGCCCCATCCTGCCCTTTAAGACCTGGTGGGGCGGCTTTCCTGAAGCCCAACAGCAGCCACAGCTACCTTCTCAGGCCTTTGACTACCCTGTCTTTGGCCAGGCGCTGTGTTTCTCGTCTCCTAGGGCCAGAACAGCATGTGGCAGGGAGTAGGCCTGCTTAGCAGCGTTTACCGAAGAGATGAGGGCATCTTTCTGACAACTCTGAGGGTGGCTCATTACCATTAATTATTGAATTATTGTTTCCCAGAAAGGACAGGCAGGGTAAGCAGGGGAATGGAGGCTCTCTAACTGACAGGCAAGGGACAGAGCTGACCTCTGCTCTTCTGACCCAACATAGACCCCTGCCCACTTTGGGGAGTCCTTGGGGTGACAGGACGTAACAGAGTATCAACAGCAAAATCTACAAGTCACAGGAACATGTGAAAGAGGGAAACGCTGATGGTATCATGCCATCTCAGGTTGACACTTGGTGGAAAAGCAGGTGAAGGCTGTGATTTAGGGGTCCCTAGGGCTCTGGTCTGGAACATCCAAGGGCCAGGGACCCAAGAGGCATCCTTGAGGCTACTGCGGGCTGTGAGTCACATGTAGTGCCAATGTGTGGGGGGACTCCTGGGAGAGTGGGGGACTCTGTGCATACCTACATTCCCCCAGGAGTCTAGAGGCGACCTCAAGCCTTTCCTGCCCATTGACCAGGAAGCCTTTGAGGGTCTGACTCTCAGTTTTCAAGGTGAGCTCTCTCAGCTCACTTCTCAAATAAAAGCAACTAGACTTTTAGAATATTGCTCTCTAGGGCCCAAGAACTGGGCCATGATTATTCATTCATTTTGTGTCTTCCATTCCTGTAAATATTTCCCCTTTTCACAAGCTGATAAATTTGCTTTTCCCAGAAACTCTTAGAAAAGGGCCTTTGGCCCCAGCTGGGCACAGCATGTCACTCAGGGATAGATCGTCGCTGCTTTTCTGGGCTCGGGGAAATGGAGGCTGTGGGCTGGCTTAGGCACAGGGCTGACCCAGGACTGAGTCCCGAGGGGCTCTGAGGGTTGGCTTGGTGGTCGCCATGCAGATCTGAACCAGGGCTTTGAGCTTAGCAGGCTGGGGTCACCCCCTTACTGGCCACTTCCCTCTTTCCCCCATACCTCATAGAGTGAAGCCCAAACTCTCAGTCGAGATGAAGGACTCAGTCCTCGGGGGTCATTCATCCTTCTTGCCCAGTACCTGGGGCTCCCTGTGCCTGTGCAAGGAACACCACATCTCCATTTCTGCCACTGAGATTCCACTCTGCCCTGGGCTCACCTGGGCAGGCCCCCTGTTGAGCACCTGCATCTCCGGGACGTGCATGTGATAGCCAGCCCGCTCAGGCCTCATGGCCCCTGCCACCTCCCCCTCCCCACACCCAAGCTGCCCATCTTCTCTCACTGGGCACTTTCGGACAGCTTAGGCATGAGGTATCCTCACTGAGGACGAGAGGAGGCTGGGCAGACTCTGCCAGCCCCATGTGCTGGCCATTGGGCACGTGCTCCTGAGGGCCCCCTTGCCTGAGCACTAAAGGCAGGCTGTGGCTTCCTGGCAGACAACTCAAGCACAGATCAACTTAGCACATGGGGTGAGGCCAACGGGACTCAACAGGGGAGAGTCAGCTGCTGCGTGACGTCATGCCATTCGTCACAACACAGTACTGACCCACAGAGCAGCCAAGCTGAACTGAAAGGACAGGCCACCACAGAGATGAAGACAAATGCCTGTGCCCCAGGGGTTGGCACCTCTTGTTTACACAAAGTGAATGTATACATGTATCAGCTCATTCAGGAAATAGGGGTTTAATTAGAAAATGGCTTAATTAGGAAAGCTCAGTGACCACCATAGTGACCCAATGGCCTCCCTTGCAGCTGCACCCAGAACTTGGCCTCCAAAGCGATTTCTGCCACAAGGCTTAGAGCCTATTGGATTTTGAGCTCGTCATCTGCCTGTATGCATGTGCGTGCCCACACAAACAGGGCACATGTGTGCTGGCTTCAAGAGCTCGGGATGGGACAGGCTCCCAAGTTAACAAAAGGAATTAAAAATTGTACCCAGGAAATGACTATAAATAAAGTTCCTCAGGGAAACCAAAATGATTTTGAGGCAATAAAAGCAAAAGCCCACTGTGCCTCTGATTCCATATAAAATGACAATATAATCATTTTTCCTTCAGCTGCAGACTCATGAGGCTGGGGCTATGGCTGGAGCTATCAGCAGCTCCTGCATGCCACCTGCACCTGCCTATAACCCTGACCTTGATTCCAGCCATACCAGGCCCTCCCACTCTGAGGCACTACCACCGTCTCACCACAGGGTCTCCTGCCTCACCATCTCTCAGGAGCGAGTTTGACTGCTGCCTTCTCTAGGAAGTGGTCTCTTTCTTTCTACCTCAACATTAAACACTACCTTCTTCTCTGTGGACGTCCATTTCTGTGTTTAGCAGAAAGGATTCAGGTTGTCCCTGTGCCTCTGTTAGACCATATGCAGTGCCCGGCAGGGTCTGGGGGATGCTGGGTGTTAGTAAATGTTTGCTAAATGAAAGACAGAGAGCTTTATTTTTTCTTAAAATTAGTGAAGAGAATTATTAAAATTCCTTAGGCTTGGCTCCTAATAAGCCCCAGGGGGAACAGAGTACACCTATTTTATTTACTGTGTCTTCCCCAGACTTCTATAGACTAATAGGTAAATGTTTCCTGAATGAGAAAACGAATGATTTTCTCCTTGACAATAAAGACTTTATACATGATTTATTCATCTGGGCCGTGAGACTTCTCACTTAATAATGTGCATATTGGCAAAACAAAATCTTATCAAAACACTCGAGTGAAAGAGAATTCTGCTTTCAGCCAAGATGGAGTAGCAAGTTACCCTCTTTCTGAAACAAATAAAGCAAAACAATGAAACAGACAAAATACATGAAACAATTATTTTCAAGACACTGGCTTTTAGGCAACAAAGAAGAGTGAGAGGTGAGACACAATGAAGTGAGCTCAATGATCCCACTTGGTGCTTTGAAAGAGGGATGAGGCCAGAGCACAGGAAGTGGGGCTCTCCTATCAATTGAGCAGATGAAACTGAGAGTCTACCTGAAGACACAGGTAGCTAGAGTTTATAGGACACAATGCTGGAGAGGAGAGGAGAGAGCTGGAGAGAGAGCAGGGAAGGGAGAAATAGAAATGACAGAGATCAGTGGAGGGTTCTCTTAGGTCTCCATGGAGATGCTAAAAGTCTCCAAGGCTGGGAGCAAGAAATCTGAGATTATAGGAAAAATGACCTGACACTCACAAAGAGCAGTGAATAGTGCCTGTTCTCATCAGACAAGAAACAGAAGAAGAAAGAAGAGAAAAAAAGAAAACAATATTCTTTTATTTAAAAAAATTTTTTTTATTAAATCATAGCTGTTAACATTAATGCAATCATGGGGTATAATACGCTGGTTTTATATACAATTTAAGGCACAGTTAGTGCACTTAGAAAGCTCTTGCATTAGCAGTAAGGAATAATTAGCCCCAGACTAGTACTAGTCCTGCCTAAAACATCTTAAAAGCAAAACTCAAAAAGACATAACTACTTCTGTATAATTAAACAGTATCCCAGCATCTCAAGTATATTTATATCCAGTACCCAATAAAATAAAATTTATAATGTCTGGCATTTAATGAAAGATTACCAAGAATGCAAAGAAATAGAAAAATATGACTTACAATGAGGAAAAAAAAGCAACTAATCAAAACATGCCCTAAACGGACACAAATGTTATAATTAGCAAAGAGGACATAAAAATAGTTATTATAACTGTAGTCTATTTGTTCAAAAAGTTAAGTAAAGGGCTAGTAACCAGAATTTATAAAGAACTCAAGCAAATCAGCATGAAAAACAAATTACTGCATTACAAAGTAGACAACAGACTTTGTTGCCTCAAAAGAAGAAAGACAAATGGCTAATAAACATGAAAAAAATGCTCAACATCATTAATGCAAATGCAAATTAAAACCATAATGAGATGTCACCTTACCCCAGTTAGAATGGCATGTATCAACAAATCCAAAAACAATGGATGCTGGCGTAGATACAGAGAGAAAGGAAAACTTATATACTTTTGGAGGGACTACAGATTAATATAACCTGTACAGAAAATGGTACAGAGATTACTCAAAGAACTAAAATTAGGATCTAGCAATCCCACTTTTGAGTATTTACCCAATATAAAAAAAGACTTTTCACCAAAAAGACACCTGTACTTGATTTTTACTTCAACACAATTCACAATTACAAAAGTGTGGAATCAACACAAGTGCCCATCAATTCATGAGTGGGTTAAAAAAAATGTGGCATATCTTTACTACAGAGTACTACTCAGCCTTTATAAAAAGGTGAACTAATATCTTTTGAAACAATCTGGATGGAATTGGAGACCATTCTTGAGTGAGTAAAGTGTCTCAGAATGGAAAAATAAACACCACATATACTCACCAATAAATTGGAACTAAGTGATGAGCACACATGTGCACAGAAGGAAGCAAAATCCAGTGGAAATCAACTGGGGAGAGAGGGCAGGAGAGGAGGAACAAAAACCTTACGGGTACCAGGAATAGTATTTGGGTGATGGGTACACCTTTAGCAGGGACTCGAGCATCATAAAAATCATCCACGTAACCTAAAACATGTGTATCCCCTTAATATTTTGAAAATAAAAATAAATAAATAAATAAATAAATAAATAAGGGAAAAAGCTAAGTAATAACATAGAAGATACACAAATGAACTAAACTGAACTTATATGTCAATGAAATGTATACGATCTGAGATAAAAAATAAACTAGATAGGTTAACAGAAGATTAGACCTTGCAGGGGGAGAAAAAACTAAGTGAACTTGAAGACATAGCAATTGCACACTTTTGCAATTGTGAATTGTGTTGAAGTAAACAATCAAGTACAGGTGTCTTTTGAGAAACTACTCAAAATAAAATATACAGATAAAAAAAATTATAAACAGAACATCAGTAAGCTCTAAGACAATAATCCAGTTGCCAAACATAATTGGAGCGTCTTGAAGAATGGGAGAGTTGAGGGAGACAGGAAACATAATTTTAAAAGTATGGGCCAAAACTTTTCCAAAACTCACAAAAACTCATAGAGCCAAGGAGGTAAACAAGCTCCAGGTAAAGCACACCATAATCACACTGCTCAAAGCCAGTGAGAAAGAACCTCGCACCTGCCACGGGAAAAGCCATCCTACGTACAGAGGGCCACAGACAAGGACGAGAGACGACGGTGATCAAAACCTTTAAGCCCTGGGGTTGGGGGTGGGAAGAAGAGTGTTAATCTAGAATTCTGAATCCAGCAAAACCCAACTCTTTCAAAAAATAGGAAAACTTTTTCAGAAATATAAAAGCAGAAAGAAATTAGCTGCAGCAGACCTGCATTGTCAGAAATGTTAAAACAGAGCCTTTTAGGCACAAAGGAAATGACACCAGTTGGAAGCATGGATCAATAAAAACAAGTGAAGGCACGGGAAATGGTAACTCCACGAACTAATACATAACCTAAGTTTTTTTTTTTTTTCTTATTGAAATCTGTTAAAAAAAATAACAATGTTCTGTGGGGTTCATAACATATATAAATAAAACATATGACAGAACTAGTAGGAAAGCCCATAGGGAAAGATCAGAACTGCCATGATAAGGTCCTTATAGCACACATAAAGTTGTATAATTTCACTTCAAGACAGACTGTGAGAGTTAAAGATGTATATTCTAAACCTGAAAGCAACCACTAAAATAGTAAGAGCCAACAAAGGAAATCAACTGTCTTTGTTTGCAGATAACATGATTATCTATTTAGAAAATCTAAAAGAACTGATCAAAAAAAATAAAGACTCCTGGAATGAACAACCAATAATTACAAGGTTGAGGATACAAACAAAGATACAAAGTCAATTGCTTTCCTATATAACAGCAATTAAGTAAAATTTGAAATAAAAACATTAACACCCCCAAAATGAAATACTGAGATACAAATCTAATGTATTTTTCTGTACAAGATCTACTTGAGGAAAACTATAAAACTCTGATAAAAGATAACAAAGAAGCACTAAATGAACAGAGAAATATTCCATATTTATGGATAGAAAGACTCAATATTGTCAAGATATCCATTCTGCTTAAGTTAATCTATAGATTTAATATAATTCCAACTAAAATCACAGGAAGTTATTTTCTGGACATCAACAAACTGATCCTAAATTTTATAGGGGCAGGCGAAATGCCCAGAATAACAAAGTTAGAGTACTGACACTGCCCTACCATAAGCCTGGTGGGCAGTTTCAGTGATCAAGACAGTGGGCACTGGTAAGAGAATACACAAGTACACCAATGGAACAGAACAGGGAGTTCAGAAATACACCCATGTCAGTATAGTCAATTGATCTGGGACAATGGAGCAAAGTCAACAAAAGGAAGAAAAGAAAGTGTCTTCAACAATGGTACTACAACAACTAAACATTCATATGCAAAGAAATTAATATAGACACAGACCTTACACCTTTAAAAAAACTTAGCTCAAAATGGATCATAGACCTCAACCTAAAATGCAAACCTATAAAACTCCTAGAAGGTAACAGGGGAGAAAATCTAGATGATCTGGGGTATGGCAATGACATTTGGACACAAAACTATGAAAGAAAGAATTGGTAAGCTGGACTTCAATACAATTTTTAGCTTATGCTCTGTGAAAGAGACTCAGAAGGCAAGCCACACAGTGAAAGCAAGTATTCTCAAACATTTGCCTAGTGAAGGGCTGATTTTGTGTATCTGTAATCCAAAATATACAAAGAACTCTAAAAACTCAATGATAAGAAAATGAACACTTGATTAAAAATAGGCCAGAGACCTGAACAGACACTTCATCAATTAAGAGAAAATGATTGCAAATAAGCATATGAAAAAGATGCTCAACATTACAAGTCATTAGGGAACTGCAAATTGAAACCACAATGAGATATTGCTGTGCACTTATCAGAATCCAAAATCCAAGACACTGACAACACTAAATGCTGGCTGGCGGGAACGCAAAACAGTACAGCTACTTTAGAAAACAATATGTGGACTTCTTACAAAACTAAACCTACTCTTACCACATGATCTAGGATTTATGCTCCTTGTCTTTATCCAAATGAACTGAAAAAATTATGTCCACACAAAAACTTATCGACAGATGTCTATAGCAGTTTTATTCATCATTGTCCAAACTTGGAAGCAACAAAAATGTGCTTCAATAGGTGCATGGGTAAACTGTAGTACATATGGACAATGAAATATCAGTGAGCACCAAAAAGAAACGTGTTATCAGCCATGAAAAGATATAGAGGAAACTTAAATGCTTATTACTAAATGAAAGAAACCATTCTGAAAAGGCTAAACACTGTATCATTCTCGCTATATGACACTGTAGAAAAGGCAAAGCCACCTGGGTTAGTCAGAGAGCAGAGGATATTTGCAGGGCAGTGGAAATGTTCTGCCTGGTACTCTAATTGTGCATATGTGACAGCATACCTTTGTCCAAACCCATAAGACTGAATTCCAATATAAACTATAAACCCTGAATGACAGTAATGTGTCAATGCAGGTTCATTGATTATAACAAATAAAGTGGAACCTCTGTAAGTTGACCATGTGAGGAACTGTAACAAACTGGCCAATATACTGAGGTGGTCAACATAAGGATGTGTATATGTGGTGCATGTCTGGTCTATGAAAATTAGGTCAACTTAAGGAGGTGGTCAATGTAGGGACTCTTACAGAAAATCTAAGAGGGAATACTTTGCAACTCACCCTGTGTCAGCATTATCCTCATGCCAAAACCAGACACAAATGTCACAAGAAAAGAACAAATATTCCTTATAAACATGGATGGAAAAAATTTGAAAATGTTTTTTAGAAAGTTGAATCTAACATATGTGAAAAGAATAATACATCATTACCAACTGAAGCTTATCTCAGGAGCGCAAGGTTGGTTTAGCATTTGAAAATCAATCAAGGTAATTCATCACATTAACAAATTTAAAAAGAAACCATTTCAATAGTTGAAGAAAAAGCACGGGACACAGTCCAATATTCATTCCTGATTAAAACTTTCACCAAACTAGGAATAGAAGAAAATTGCTCCAATTTGATAAAGGTCATCTCTGAAAACCTACTAATATCGTACTTAATGGTAGAAGACTCAACGCTTCCCCCTCTGATCAAGATCTGGGTGAAATGTCTTACTTTCACCACAGTAGTCAACATTGGGCTGGAAGTTGTAGGTAAGGAATAAGGAAGAGCGTAGGATTGGAAAAGAAGCAAAATTGTCTTCATCCTCACATGCCATCATCAACTTTGTAGAAACTCCAACCGAATCTCTAAAAACAGCAACTGGAGCTAATAAGTAAGTTTAGAAAGGCTGTAGGATATAAGATTGACATATTAAAATCAATTATATTTCTATATCCCAGACAACTGCAAATTAAAATAATAGCACTTATAATAGCATGAAGAATATGAAATCTTTAGGGCTAAAGCTGACAGAAGAGGTGCCAGACAGGTGCACGGAAATCAAAACACTCCTTGGAGAAATCAGAGATAGCTTAAATAAGTGAACAGATATGTCTTGGTCATGGTTCTGGAAACTCAATATTAACATGTCAATTCTCCCCCGTTGATCCATATGTTCAACATAATTCCAGTTAAAAACCCAGCAGGCTTTAAAAAAAAAACAAAAAACTACCAAGTGACAAACTGAACAGAAGATTCACATGGAAATATAAAACCCAGAATAGCCAAAATGTAATCTGACTTCAAGGGCTTTCATATAGCTGTGATAATTAAGACTCTGTGGTATTAGCTTCAAAATAAACAAGCATATCATAAAACAGAATAAACAGTCCAGAAATAGATCCGTGCATATACAGACAAAAGATTTTTGACAAATGTGCAAAAGCATTTCAGCCGAGAAAAGATAGTCTTTTTAACAAATGATGCTACAACAATTGAATATACATAGTGAGCATGCTAAAATGAACTTCAATTTGGTATTCGGTATTCCATACAGAATTAACTCAAAATCAGTCAGAGACCCAAACACGTTCATACTTTAAAACTCCTAGAAGAACACATGGGGGAATCTCTTTGTGACTTTAAGTTAGGCCAACATTTCTTAAAAACACCCAAACACACTCCATTAAAGAAAAACTTGTTGAGCTAGACTTTGAAATTAAACATTTCTACTTTAAAAAGATGCTATCAAGAGAATAAGAAGACAAGTGATAAACTGGGAGGATCTATTTGCAAATCATAAACTTGATGGAGGACTTTCACACACAATATATTCTCACATGTTAACACGAGTAAGAAAATTATCTATAAATAGGCAAATGATTTGGACAGACACTTCATAAAGCAAAGAAGATATGACCCTTCACAGCATTAGTCAGTGGAGAGGCACAAACGCAAATCCACCCCAGAGAGATGCCACATCACTGTGTGACCGACCTAGCGAGTGCTGGGAAGGGTGTGGAGAAACGCTCTCTCGCAAATTGCCAGTGGGAATATAAATTGTATGATCCCTCTGGAGGCTGGTTTGGCAATTTTTTAGAAAAATAAAAACACAACTATCATGACCTAGCAATTCCACTCGTAGGTAGTTACTCCAAATAAATGAAAGTGTGCCTTCGTACAAAGACTTTCACATAAATGGTTACAGCTGCCTTACTTTGAATAGTCCACACACTGGAAGCCAGCGAGTGTCCACCAAGTGAATGGATGAGGCACATCGAGGCACGCGCAAATGGTGGGGTACTACTCAGCAATAAAACGGAACCCGCGACACATACAGAACATAAGTGAATCTCAAAATAATCATGCTGCATGAGAGAAACCCATGAAAAAAAGAGTGTACAGTGTATGAATCTATTTAAATGAAGTCTAGAAAGTGCAGACTCACCTGCAGTGGCAGGAGGCAGATCGGGGACCGATGGGAAAGTGGAGTGGAGGAGGGGCGGGGAGATGTGCGGTGAGGGTGCACGGTGTACCCACTTGTCAAGCTTATCAAATTATGCCCTTTCCTTATGTTTATTAGACCACAACAAAGCTGTTTTTAAGAAAAATCCAGAGAGGGAACCAACCATAGTGTACCAATGTTTACTTTTATTACCACCAACACCCAGCAAGGCCAGGCCTTTTCTGTGAAAAAGTATTGAACTGTCAGGAATGAGGGCGTGTGGCCACAGAGCACAGTCATGGCCTGGGGGAATGTCCAGTCTCTGCTTAATTGGAATTTGAGGAGGGAAAATCTTCTTCATAGGTGACCAAGCTGCTTTTCATCACTGTGGGGCCGGAGTATGGGCCAGGCCCGCTGCACACTTGGTGTTGGCCTTGTCCTCTAGGGGAGGGGGCTGCTGTGTCCCCTAAAGGACCTGGGCTCAGAGAGGCAACGTCTTCTCTGAGGTCTCACTGCTAGGCAGGGACAGAGCTGGGGGGCAGGGGATGGGAACTAGGCCTGCCTGCTGTCCCTGCCCTGGGCAGCTTTCAAATGCCCGGATAGAAATGGGTCCCCTGAAGGGTGAAATGTAAATGGAGCAAGCTAAAGACACTGAGATACGTTTAACTTTTTCTCTAAATCTTTATCAAGTGACTAGTTAAAAATTATTGACTATTTAACTTGGACTTTAAATTCATTTTTCCAGTTAACACTACTGTGTCTCAAGCTGTGAATCTAAACTTCCCTGTACTGGGTCAGTGCTACCTACTAAGGGCACGCAGGCCAGTTTCTGTCCAGGGACCACTGGGTGCTCACTGGGCCCCATAAGAAGGGTGCTCCAAGGGCTCCAACATTCACCCTGGGTAAACATGGGGATAGAAATCTTGATTCGTCTTCTCTCCCAATGTGACCATCAGGAAAATATTGGGTGGGGACGTGGATGGGCTTTAAAAGGCAGAGGGCCATTTGGAAGTGAGAGGGGGCCCCACGGAGAACTGGGGACCCTGGCATCTCCATCCTGCCGGTCTATTCGCAAGGCCGACCTTATGCAACAAAGGGCATGGCCCCAAATTCCAACCAGGCTCAGACCTGCTTACCCCTCTACATTTGTTTCCTGCTGAGGGCTACAATAATAATGCCCTGTGTCTAACAGGACTACTGCCCAGATCAGAGACCAAGTGCCCCTCCAGAGCCTGGAGTGCACAGGCCTGGTGGACACACCCCTTCCCCACCCCCTCTCTGGCCAGGCCTTCACCAGGCTACGCATCGGTGTGGACACTATGTATATGTTAATGTGTGCTAGAGGAGGCGAAGGGTGGAAGATTAATTTTAAAATTTAACTTGCTTTCTTTTTTTCTACAGGGAAAAGGAGTGGGAACAGGGTTTCTAAAAATAACCTAGCCTGTCAAAACTGCTAACTATCAGGCAGGGCAGAGATGGGGGCTTCTGGGGAGGCAGAGCCAGAAGGAGCCTCCAGAGCTACGGAGCATCCACACCCAGGACCTGCCTGGCGCCGACGCCTGCTGGGCACGGTCAGCCCCAGCAGGCAACCTGCACTCCTGGGGCCATGGTGGCTGTCAAAACCTAGCATGGGGGTCACGTGAATGCTTCATGGCAGCCATCAAGAAGAAGGGTGACCACCTCCGTGGGGCACAGGCTTTGTCCTCCTACTCTATCCAGCAACAGCCACGCTGGGGTTGGAGTTACGGTCACTCTCCTCTTCAAGGGTACAAACTGAGGCTCTGAAAGATCGAGGCTGAGAGAGGAACACAGCTGGCACACCTCCAGGAAAGCTGTAAACCGTGCTTCTCTGGTGGTGATGCTCATGGCTGCTGGGGCACCAGAGTCCCCAGCTCCACCCCAGTGGGGCTGGGCTCTCTCCAGAGACACAGCAGACTTGCAAGGGAAGGGATAAAACCTGGAGCAGTGTCAAGGACACTGACACTAGCAGAGAGAGAGCACAAGCCCACAGCCCTCCCCAGACACAAAGTCAACTCACCATGACTCCCAAATCACACTTAACACCCTAGGCTCGCTGTTCTCCTGGGACAGGTAGGGGGAATTTCAGGGATAAATAAGATGTCAGGGGCCAGGCTGAGGGCCGCGCTGCTGACACGGCAGGTCAGACCAAGCAGCTTTGAAAGAAGAAAAGTCCAACTTCATTTCATAAAAGCCACAAAACAAAACCCTTGGTTCTTTTTAACCTGACAACCATTCTAGAAAGATGTGAAGAAGGAAGGTACAGGGAGCTAAGAGCACAGAACAGCTAAAATCAACATGCATGCTAATCTAACATTACAGATTATACAGAGCGCACCAGAACACCAGTCTGGAGCCCTTGTTTGGAAAAGCATACTGTTCACTCAAGCGTTTGTTCCCTTATGTCTGCTGCCAGCTCCTCCTCTCCAGTGGGCACCTGGACTAGGAGCCCACAGCCACGCCCCATGGGGGAAGTGAACACCACACCTGCCTTGGCAGCACAGAGCCAGGGTGGCTCAGGTTCAGGGCCCCTTCCATGCCCTGGAGCTGCCCTTGGGCATGAATGGCCACAAGTAAGGCAGCAACCAGGGACCCCACAGTGTCCCCTGCTCACCCCCAGGCTTGCTGGGAGCCACAGGGATGAGGTCCGGGGATGGGCCCACTGTCCTGTGCCATGCCATGGTTGGTTCTCACCAAACATCACTAAACCTGTCTTGATGCAAGGTTTAGGCCCAGCCTCACTGCTCCCCAGGCTGCTTAAATTTCCACCATGCTGAAGCACACCACGCAACGCACCCGTGAGCTCAGGAGTTTGCTGCCCATTCAGCTGGTGGAGGATAACAGCTGGGGTAAATTCGCCACCAGAGTCCACCCAACAAGCAAGGACAGCCTAGGGGTGGCAGCTGCTAGAGCGCAGGCACCCAGACCTCCCTCTTCCAACTGTCCGCATGCTCCTGTGCTGGGCTGAGTGGTCAGTGAACCAGTAACCCCGGAAACGTGATTTATAAGGGAGGCGTGGGCAGGGGGGGTAGAAAAACTGAGAGAACGTTGTTGTCCAGGGTGCACAAACAGCGGCATACTAAGCAGAGACCTGGACTCTGAGACCAGCAGATCCATTTTATTAACAGGCCTCAGCTGGAACATTTGAACTCAGTAATCTGATTAGGGAGGGCCCTGCTGGCCGCCGCCTGTGGCTCTCTCCCCTCCGGCCCTCCTCCCCACCTGTGGGAAGGACATTTGCTGTAGATCATCTTTCTCGGTAATGGGGTTATCCGGGGCCTGGCTGGGCTGGGGACATCACGACGTGTCGGTGCTGAACTGGAACAGCAGGTGTCTGCGGATGCATCTGTGGGAAATGCTCGCAGCACAATCTCTGCATCAGGACACACACGGGCAAGGACGCCGGGAAATTGAATCTTATTACTAATTAATGGCTCTAATGCCTATGATTAGGCCTCAAAAACAGTCTATTTTCTGAAAGATAAGTTTAGCCCTGTTTGAACAGGAACTCAAGTGCTCTGCTAAAGCTGACTCCAAAGAGCTCAGCTCTGCTAATCAAATTCACAAGTTGAATCAACCGCCTAGATTTTCAAAAAACTGTGATCTGAGAATAAATGAGAGCAGGAAGGTGCTTTGCTCTTAAGCTAGAGGTGCTACGGTCTGGGAGTGGATGGGCACGGGGTGTGCGGTGCAGGGCCCGGGAGCCAGCACTGGGCCAGTCCCACAGGCCAGGCCCCGCAGCCAGCTCCCAGGAAGGCTGTGCTCTCTCCCTGCGCACTCCAAGGGATAGGAGTGCACAGCGTTCTCAGCTAGTGGAGACTCCATCCCCCAGGGACTACTTGCTGACGTCTGGTGACACTATTAGTCATTACATCTGAGGGGGTGCCAGCAGGTAGAGCCCAGGGACAAGACTGAATATCCGTCACCCACAGGACAGCCTCACAGCAAAGGACAGCGCAGCCCGAACGTGATGGCCCAGGTGATGGCCCTTGAGGAGAAGGCACAGGGCACGCAGGGGAGTTCCCGGCACAGTCCAATGAGAACGGGGTCTCAGGTCTCCAGGAGCCAGCCCCAGCCACCCTGTGCAGCCCGCACGTGGGAGTGCGCTCTCTCCCACACCGTCTCTCCTGACGCAGCCTGCCATAAAACCACGGCCTGGGCTCGCTGATGTCAAGAGTCTCTTCTCGGCCAGACATCACATGGATGAGCACTGGAGCCCAAAGTCAAAGACGCAGGAGTGGGTGGTCACTGGCACAGTGGAACCCCTGTTGCCGAACACACAGGGATGGACACACCACGCAGGCCGTCTGCACAAGACGTGGTGGTGCCACCCCGGACTCGGCAACGCTGTGTCCTCGCTCCTCCGCGACACAGGCGGGGTGTGTGCCTGCTGGTGCTGTGAGGGGTGTGGGTGTGCATGCCTGCGAATGTGTGCATGTGTCTGGCTGATGTTGTGTGTGGGAGGGGGTGTGCCTGGCTGATGCTGTGGGTACATGTGTGTGTGTACCTGTGTGTGTGCCTGGGCGTGTGTGTGTGTGTGCATCTAGGCTTGGCTGGCACTGGGGTGCATATGCTTGCCTGGCGCTGTGAGGACGCATATGCTTGCCTGGCACTGTGGGTGCAGGTGTGTGCCTGTGTGTGCCTGGGTGGTGCTGTGGGTGCATGTGTGTGTGTGCGCCAGGCTGGTACTGTGGGTGCATATGTGCATGCATGCCTGTGTGTGCCTGGCTGGTACTGGGGGTGTGTGTGAGGTGTGCCTGTGTGTGTGCATGTGTGCCTGGCTGGTGCCTTGGTGCTCGTGCAGACAGGTGTACTGGAAGACAGACACCCCTCTGCTCCTACCGAGCAGAGATGTGACCTGGTGGCAGGGGCTGGGCTGGGAGATCCCGCTTTCCTGCCTCTGAAGACTACCCTGGTCCATCCCCTGAAGGTAGCCCGTCCTTAGCTGCCTGTGTCCCACGTGAGGGATAGGAGGAGTTCGATGGCTACAGGCCTTGGTCCTCTTGCCACACTGGCACCCACAGGCCAAGAAGGGCTGGTCTCAGCCCACGTTGCCCTGGGGCGGGGGCACCACTGTACAGTCAGGCTTCAACTCCTACTTATGTGGCAACGACGACCTATAGTCATCAGGAACAAAATATTCACAGGGAAGGGAACTGCAACGAAGAGGCTCACAGGGACGTCATCTGTCAAGGGACAGGGAACAGCCCTGCAGAGCAGCCCCCAGCATTCTCAGGGCCCACTGGACTGGGTTGACACGTAGGCTGAAGGGTGTACTGGGTGTGGGGCAGTGCGGCCTCTTCAAACCCAGCCTCTGCCCCAGGCTATGTGCCCTGGGCAAGACACAGAGCCCCTCTGAGCCTCAGTCTCCTTTCTGAGTGGTTGTGCAGACTGAGCTGGGGGAGCTGACGACTCTCCTCTGGAGCCTCTTCCAGACCGTCCCTCCGTGCCCTCACCCGCTGGCCCACTTTCTCCACTAGTCTCCTTCCACATGTGGTCCCAGCTCCTGCCCACGGTTCTCCCACCCTGTGCCATACTGGCTCTGGCCATAGGCACTCAATCTCCCACAGACCACAGTCCTGTCTCTGCTGCGCATCAGGACACTGTTCATCTCTCAAGGCTCCACCCGCATCATTTCTTTAAGGAAGCCACTTCCAGCCTTCTCAGACTCCCTGCCTACCGCCTACCTCCCCGGCCCTGGACACTCCACCCCATCATGCCCCATGCAGATCCAGGGTCAGGCCTCAGCCCTCGAGGTCATAATCAGTCATCTCTTCCTGCAACCCTGGAGCGAGAGCTGGATGGAGACCTAGTCTTCTGTGTCCCAGCACTTGTCCCAGTCTTGGCACAAAGACATGACCCAGGACCATGTGAAGAGTGAGTGGGAGGTGGGGAGACTGATTCATGTGAGGTTCTGGTCCTAAGGATGCCCTGTGTCCACTCAGGGAGACTGGGGCCCGGGCCTGCCCTCTCCATATCATTCAGACTCTCTGTCCTCTCTGGAGCTCTCGGCCTGCAGAGTACTGCCCAAGCTTCGTGACACATGAGGTTCCAAATGGACCCTGACTTAAGAAGCCAGTTAATGGCTCAGGCAATGGCAGGGGTCCCTTCAGGGCCTTGGGTTACTGTACATGCAGGTGAACTGCCATAGACCCAAAGGTGTCCATCTGCATCAGCCAGATCATGAGTGCTCTGTGGCGTCGGGTGCCCTAGGACCATATGTAGGGGAGATGGGCACAGTAAGTGTTGTTCCCCATGGATCTCACTGTAAACAATTTAGACCCATGGCTATCACTGAAAATGACCCAGCTTCCTACTGCAGACATTCATGTGCCCGCGGCTCTGTGGCCACGATGATTCCCTCTGAGCCTCTCCACATGAGGATGAGAAATGTCGTGGAGCTGTGAAGGTCTGCTCCAGCACTGGCTGTTTCCAGCCCTGCTATGTTGGGGCTTGGCTATTCTCAGGAGTAGCCCAGCCCAGTCCTGAGGAATCCTGAATCTCAGGGTCAGTCAAGACTCACAGAGAAGCAAATATAAAAAGCAAGAGAGGAGTGAGGCAGCCATCACTTGGAAACTGTCCCCTCTGAGCCTTAGAATGGTACAGAAGTGACCTTCTGTGAAATGGCCAGCTCAATGTCCAATGTTGGCCTTGCACAACTTGCAGACATAAACTGTGTCTTTGCATTCCTAAGCTGTTCCACAATTGGTCCCTGAGAGAAGGGACCCCGGTGGTAGCCACTTTCATCATGTCCGTTCTCAAGTTCCATTCCTACCTCTTGGCCAATGGGCAAGCCAGCCTCCTCCAGCCCTGCAGCCCTCCCCTGGAGAACCAGTGGGATGCCCCCAGGGTCAGGGTCACAGGCAGGAGAGAGGGCAGGCAGGCTCCTGCCAATGATTTGGTGGGTCCTTTGGCCCTGGCCACCAGGCTGGGAAACCTATCCAAATCCTTGGCATGGCTGGAAGAGGCCCTGTGACTCTTGAGAACTACCTAGACTCTTAAATTACAATTCAGCAGTCATCTTCCAACATGCCTGTCCTCACTCCCTGGGACGTGACCTCTGAGCCACCCTCTGGGCTCCCAGAGACTGCCCCACCCTGGTCTGGCAGTCATCCGTCTGGGAGGCTCTTCTACGCCTGACAGCTAGGGCCTGGGCAGCCCTTGCACCTCTCAGGCCCTTCCACCTGGGCCAGTGCTGAAGGTGCTGGTGGGATGAATGAATGAAGGGACGAGTGAGTGAGCTAGTAAACAATCCCCAGTGCAGCAAGTCTGTGGGGCAGGTCAGAGGTGACAGGGACCAGCAGAGCAGGAGACAAGCTGTGAGGCACCGCGTGTACTCCAGGGAGGAGCCAGTCTGCTGACGTGCCCAGGGCTGGAGGCGCAGAGGCCACTCCCTGCTCAGACACATCAGAGGACCCCTGCTCTCCAGAAGAATTGCTGCGTCCCAGGTCCCCTGTGCAGAATGCGTCCACTCTAACCCACGACATCACCCTGACACCCACTCAGATCACTCCTCATTTGCCACGCTTACCCCCTGCCACCACCGCGTCTACCAGGATAGACTCCTGGGAAGAGACTATTCGCTCTCCCTTGGCAGAAGGCCCTGAACCATGCTCAGACACAGCTTCCCTGGGGATGAGAGTCCTTATGGGCGGGGGGCCTGTCCCTTGGGGGCGGCACGGGGACCGAGGGTCTGCCTGTTTAGGAACACAGTGTAGGAAGGGGAACGGCATGAGCTTCACGAAGCCCTACCCAACTCAAGCAGTTCCAGACTGTGGGGAAGCCGTGAAACATCTCACTACTTGAGTCTGAGCAAAGGAAAGGGAGAGAGTGACACTCAGAATGAAACGTGACGGCCCTAGTCAGGATTACAGGGGCCACCCTGAGTTTGTACTCAAGCCCCTGCTGTCACCCACCATGCAGCACCCTACCCACCCAGATCCTCCACTAGCACGGTACTTCCCTCCCCCTGCAGGTGTCTCTGGAAGAGGCTTCCCCTGATGGCTCTGTGCCCCCACCCTGTTCTGCTGCTCCCCCTCAAGCTCAGCACCTCTGCACAGACCCACGGCCCTGGCCCGGGCTGTCTGACCTGCCCCCTGAGATCCACAAGAGCAAGGCTTGGCTCCCGGCTGTGCTCTCGGCACCAGGAACCCATACCTGGCATTGTGGCCTTGGCCATCCACTAACAGTGTAGGGAGAAGTATACAGTGCCTGCTGTTCTCCCTGGACATCGTCAGAATTCGGACCCTCAGCACCTGCCTACGAAGTTCTCAGACGATCATCCTAGTCAGAGGCAGTTTTCCAAGGATGCTGTCCGCAGACAGTTATACCAGAAAAGAACGTTCCAGGGCCGAATGAAAGTGTTCTTGCTAACAAGAGGGAACCAGTTTCATCCCAGAGGGCTCCCAGGAGACTTGTCCATGCCAAGGTACAGTGTCTCTCCACTAGGGGTGCGACTAGGTAGTGTTCCAAATGCAACAGGGTGCTGGGCACACCCCATAGATGCACTTTGGGTATGAACCCCACCAGCAACTGTGTGTACCCCTAGAGCAGTGCAATGACCTGGCTGTCGCTCCTGACACAGGCCAGGTTGCTATCCATCTCCCACACCCCACAGACGGGCCTCTCTCCTTCCCTCTCCAGGAACACTGCTTGGGCACGTTGCTCCTGCCTGGAAGCTGCAGGTGTCCCACCAGTGCGCCCCTACCTCCTCAGAAGGGACTGGCAGGGACAGGTGCTAAACAAAGATAGGCTGGTCAGTGCCACCACCTACAGGGTCACCTCATTGTCCAAGCAAGCAACACCGGAGTGCCAAGAACTCCTATGTTTATAAGGCCATTCATGTGGCAAAGACTGTGCCATCCTGTGAGTCACCTGATGTCAGCCCCACAGCCCAAGACACCTGGCCAGGAGAGCACAGGGAATAAAAGAGCAGCAGCAGCTTTCACCAGGCATCTACTAGATGCCGGCTACTTTCCACGCCTTATCTTGCTGAGGCCTCTCAACTCCCTAAGAAGAAGAAATTCATCAGGTTCCTGGAGAGCACCCTAAGAAAATGGGCAGGCGGGAAAACCTGTTCTCTGTACCAATCAGGCCCCTTCCCCTGCTGGGGCAGATCCCCCACAGGCTGGGGTAAGGCCAGAATGGGGGCCCTTGTTCTGCTTTTATTTATATCCTGCCCATGACTCCATGTACTTGGCAGGTACAGTGGGCAGAAGGGCACTGCCTAGAAGCCAGGAGAGCCAGGCAGACACCCCATGTCTGTACTTAACTCCCCGTGGGTCCTTCAGCAAGATGCCACGCTTGTCCTGGATACAGAGGTCTCAAGACACTGCCCACAAGAGGAAGAGTTAGGCCACAGAATCCCTCAGGACCCGTGTCGCCTCTAGCAGCCTCTGCCATACGATTCAAATCAATTCAAACTGGCTTTCCCCCTGAACATCAAATAGCTTAATTGCTAGGCAATGTAGCTGATAAGATCTGTAATCAAAGTCGGGCGGGGAGGGGTGGTGGTGGCGGTGGGGAGAACTGAAGTCTTCAGTAAGTGGACACTTTGATGAGTTCTTACAACCACTATTTACCATCTGAAAACATCCTTTTCAATTATCTGAAAAATAATCCACAAACTAACCTGAAACCCAGAGTACACAATTAAAGTGCTGGGAAACAATCAGAGATGCCATGATGCTCTCTTGGGCCCAGTGAGTACGCGGGATGGAGGAAGACCTCTAGAATTGAAAACCAGCCAAGCACAAGCCAATTACCACTCTGAGATCGATCCTCAAAATGGCACAGGGAGGGAGCTGGATCCCAGCGTGAGAATGCTAAGGGTCATTAGTCCATGGTGAGCAGTCACTGAGCTAACAATGCAGGAGAAGGCAGCCAAACTCAAACTGGGGTGGGGAGGAGGAGAAGGAGATTTGGCTTAGGACTCTTCGTATGCTATTCTCACTTGTACTCATAAGACTCAGCCTATTTGATCAGAACCCTTCTGTGCCCCATCTGTGGAGTCTGGGCAGGTCTCTCGGTGCTCAGGGAGAGGAGGTAAATTTGCAGTCACCTGATAGGTGGCTGGTTCCAGCCTGGGGACCTTGCTGCCATGACGTGTGCTTGGGAGCAGGGTAGCCCCAGACACCCAACTGCAGCAACCACTCACTGAAGGTATGTCTCTGTGATTTGCTTTCTCTGGACACTTGATATAAATGGAGTCACACAGGCAGTGACCTTCTACGTCTGGCTTCTTTCCTTTTCAAGGTTCACCCATGCAATACCACATGTCCATGCTCACTCCTGTTCATGGCTGCATAGTAGTCCATCATGGACATGGTGCATTCGTTTATCAATTCATCAGAGGATGCATATTTACATTGTTTCTACCTTTTGGTTGTCATAAATAATGCTGCTATGAACATTTGTGTTCAAGTTTTTGTGTGAACATATTTTCAATTCTCTTGGGTATACAAGTGTCCATAAAGTTTGTGGACTATTTAAAACAGTATGCGATTTAAAACTGCACACAAACTTTATGGATACTCATAGAGATATTTATCCAGAAGTGGAACTGCTGTGTCATATAGTAACTTTTTGTATAACTCTTTGAGGATTCGCCAATCTTCTCTCCAAACTAGCTGCTCTGTTTTTCACATTTCACCAGCAGTGTATGAGGGCTCCAATTTTTCTTCATAATCATCAATACTTGTTATTGTCTGGCCTTTCGATTTAAGCCTTCCTAGCTAGTGAGAAGTAGTGCCTCATTGTGGTTTTGATTTGCATTTCCCAAGTGATGGATAAATGATGTTGGTTGTTTTTTCAAGTGCTTGTTAGCCATATGTATTTTTCTTTGAAGCAAGGTCTATTTAAGTACTTTGCCCAGTTGCAAAAGTTCTTCATATATTCTGGATGCCAGTTCCTTATCAGATATGTGATTTGCAAATATTTTCCTCCGTTCCACAGATTATCTTGAATTCACTTTCTTGATGGTGTCCTTAGAAGCATATAAGTTTTTAACTTTGATAAAGTCCAATTTATCTATTTTCCTGTGTGTGTGTGCGCACGCTTATATTTTTGGTGCCCTACCTAGGAAACTATTCCAAAATTCAAGGCCATCAAGATATATCTCCTATGTTTTCTCCTAGGGGTTTTATAGTTTCAGCTTTTATATTTAGATATCTGATCGATTTCATTCTTTTACACATGGATATACAGTTGTTCAAGCACCACTTCCTAAAAATACTATTCTTTTTCTATTGAATTGTCTTGGAACTTTTGTTGAAAATCAACTGGCCATAAATTCTAGGGTTTCTTTCTGATCACTCAATCTTACTGCATCAATTTATATGGTCATTCTTGTGACGGTACCATACTGTCTTGATTAGTGAAGTTATGCAATAACTTTTGAAATTGGGAAGTATGAGCTGTCCAACTTTGATCTTTTCAAGATAACTTTGCCTATTCTGGGTCCCTTAAATTTTCATATGAATGTTAGAATCAGCAACTTGCCATTTTCTACCAGGAAGCCAGCTGGAATTTTGACAGGGATTGTGTCAAATCTGTGTGTCAATTTGGGGAGTATTGCCAATCTTAAAAAAATTGTCTGTCAAACCATGAAGATAGGATATCTTTCTAGTCATTTAGGTTTTTGAAACATATAATTACTTTTAATAGTGTTTTAAGATTTTAATAGCGTTTTAAGATTTTCATGCTCTTTTTATGTTAGATTTATTAGTATTTTATTAATTTTTGCTACTATAATAGATTGAATTGTTTCCTTAATATCATTTTTGGATTGTTCATTGCTAGTATATAGAAATATAATTGATTTTTTTGTGTTGCAGTTTTTGGCCAGGGCCGGGTTTGAACCCACCACCTCCGATATATGGGGCTGGTCCCTTACCCCTTGAGCCACAGGCGCCACCGTAGAAATACAATTGATTTTTGTATACCAGTCTTATATGGAAACAGAAACTTTTAAATACAGTCAGGATTTATTTTAATAGAAATACTGCCTTAGTCTCCTAAAGAGAAGATTCTGGAGATGCTGAGGAAGGTTGTTGTGCTAACCCAGGACAGGAAGATGTGAACCTGGATTGCAGGAATCGCTACTCCCAATCATGTGTTTCTTTAGGGTTTTCAAAGACAGGGGTGGAAGTTCTGAGTAGGGTGTGGCCTAAGGCATCGCTATCTCAAGCTCTATGATTTGAAAGAGCTCAGCCCCGTAAGGGTGCAATTAGCTATTATTACAGATCCACTGGAGACAATGTGAGCTGGTACCCAATGGTACCTCCTGACTTCAGTAAGTCAATGTGGGAATACATAGTAGGGTCTGAGAAATACTCCTGTGTGTTTCCTGTGAATGCTGTAACAAGTTACCACAAACTTGTATAGGTCTAGGGCCCAGAAGTCTGAAATCAGTACCACGGAGCCAAAGCCAAGGGGTTGTACTTTCTTTGGAGTCTCCAGGGTGGAGATTTTGATCTTTGTGTTCTCCAGTTTAGACGGCCACTGGCCTTCCTTGGCTTGCAACCTCTGAGTTCACATGGCCTCCTCTGCTGTTTATAAATTCCCTTGTGTTCTCTTACAATAGTATGTGTGATAGCATTTAGGGTGCACTCAGGATAATCTCCCCATTTCAAGTTCCTGCATCACATTTGCAAAGATCCTTTTTAAAAAATACATATATATAAGGTAACATACACAAGTTCCAGGGATTAGGACATGAATAACTTTGAGAGGATCACTTTTTAGCCACCAAACTTCCCTTTGTGCAGGTGAGGATAACTCTGCAGACAAGCGGCATCCTTATAACTAACGCCTTATATACCGACTTTTAAATTCCACGAACCACCAATTGAAGTCAACAATCCACTACTCCTAAAGGGTCTTTTTCCTCATGTTGCATTTGCTGTCCAATCTCAGGGGGCTGAGACTCTGTACTTGCCATTCTACATCATCTCCATGGAAACGCATCCCTAGCCAAGAGCAAGGACGCAAGGAAGAGTTCCTGAGAGCCCCTCTCCGCAGCAGCGAGAGGGACCGCCTGAAGGGGCTGAGGCAGAGGGAGTGGGCCAGGAAGCCTCTGGGGAGGCCTGCGCTTCAGTGGGCTGGGAGTCAGTCAGTCACTCATCAAGGCTTTCCAGAGCCCGGCCCTATGCAGGACAGGGGGACACTGAGGCAAATACAACATGTAGTTGCAGATTTCCAGGGTTCTTGATCTGATGGGGAAAGACAGGCAAGAAAGCCAATCATTATAATCTGGAGCGAGAAGTGCCAAGAGGCCCAGAGGGCAGCAGCTCATACGAGAACATGGAGGGATAAAGGGCAGGGCCAGCTCCAGAGTTGGAGCTGCTGCAGACATACAGGAAACACGGGCAACAGGTGCCGTGAGACACCTAGGGGTTTTTGCAGCTCATCAGAGTTGCCAAAGGATGGACCAGGCATCAGACTGGATGGGCCAGACGGATTTCCTGCCCACCCGCGGCACCTCTGTTGAGGTCCTCTGTCCACTGTGTGGTGGTGTCCGCTGTGTGGTGTCATAAGTCACCTCTGCCAGGCTAACTGGATAGTGGCAGCTGCTTTGCACCAGGGCTGCACTCTCTCAGCTGGCCAAGGCCTAGGAAGGGTCAGGCCCCAGAGCTCAGCCCAACAGGGATGGAGATGCTTGCTTGGGGCAGTTCCTGGAGACTAGCAAGGCTGACCTGGTGGCAGAGGGCACACGCGTTCAGACCGAGGAGCAGGGCACAAGGATTCTGGTAGGGCAGTACAGAAGTGGAAAGGAGCTCAGGAAGGCCAGCTGCTCTCCTGGTCTGCCACCCTACAGCTGAGGAGCAACGAGACAGGCTGCTCCCTGGAAGAGCAGGGCTCCCCCAGGAATGGCCCATGCTCAGGAGGTGGCCACCATCATGCCTAGAGATGGTTTTCTGTGTGGCAGACAGGACTCAGAGATAGGCAGTCACTGGCTCACAGTCCCAGGGCTAGTCTGTGGCAGGGCTGGGACTGGAACCTAAGAAAGCCGTCTCCAAAATCACCTTCCTTCCCTTCAGCAATTGTCACTTAGTGGCATGTTTGTGGGGTGCGTGTCAGGCAATTTGATGATGTGGTGCCCATGACCAGGGTGGGGTGGGATGGACTCCTGGGTGCCTCCTAGGAGACTCCTCTGTTGGTCTCCCTACTTTGACCTGTTCTCTCGAAGCTGGTGCAGCCTCGACATCTCCACTGCTTAAGGATGCCTCAGCACAGGGGCTCAGATGACTTGAGAGCCAGGGAGCTGCCCAGGAGGCCTGTGCTGGAGCCCCTGCACTGTGCATCCTCAGCCCAAGTCAGGCTGTCCTCCCCACCCCACCTGGGCTATGTCCCTCCTACTTGAACAAGGCATAGGAGGTGCAAACACTGATTGTACTGGGGGCAGGAAGACATCTGTCCGGACATGGAAGTGTCATGACGGTTAGGGCTCTGGTTCTGAAGTGTGCAGTGGCAGGTGGGACTGGCCTGCAGTCCACACTGACTGCTCAGAATCAGTTATGCTGTGTTACCTCCTTTCTTTAATTCTTTCTTTATCCTTAAACCTCTCAAGTGCCAATTAATGCTAATAAATGGGATTTGCTGTGCATGCAACATCAAAGCAGTGATTCTGCCTATTAAAGAATCAGTGTCTCCGTAACCTTCTAATCCAGGATTGGGCCTGCACAATCTGTCTGGGAGTTCCCGAGGCCTCTCCACGTGGCTCGTGAGCTTCCCCTCCCCAGTGTCAGAGCCCTTTCCTGCCAGGGTGTCTAAGCAGAACTCACAGCAAGGGGCTGAGTCCTCCAGGACCTGGCTGCAGCTTCTTCATCTAGCTCTGGGCTTCTTCCTCTCATCTGCTCCTCCCCTCCCATGTCAACCAAGTCCCCAAAGCTGGCTGAGTACCACCAGCATGTGCTAGGTAGAGTGAGGGGTGTCAAGAGTGTGCCCCAGTGCAAACATGCTTGGAGGGGAGATTGCCTAGCAAGTCACAAGGCAGGAAAGCTAAGAAATTGGACTGGTTCTTAATCTAGGCTGGAGGGAGAACAGGAGAGGTGCTGTTCGGGGGGTGGGGGTGGGGGGAGGGGAGTTCCTTCAGTGATCACAGACCTGGCCACATGAAGGCCACTGGGGCAGTGACAAGAGAAGGGTGGTCAGAGGGATGGGCTTCCCATCCTAGCTCCTACCACTGTCCAGGGAGACCTCAGACGCCCTTTCATCCTTCACATGGGGACAGCACCAAAGGGCTCACAGGGTGACTGTGAGGATGAGCATCACAGGGCCTGCAAGGTGTTCACGTTAGTGCAGAGACGAAAGTAGAGTAATAGCCTCTTTTACACCAAGATGTCAACAGTGTTTATTTCTGATGATGAGGGGA